>OMLM01009131.1:0-15110 GCA_900302695.1 Helostoma temminkii | reverse complement strand
AATCTTTCGATTCAGACTTTTCAGGTTTCAACAGTTTATATCTTCTCACAACTGCAGGTTGAAAATTTAAAGCTACGTGTGACTTTCTATAATCCCCTCTTATTTCTCACACAAGAAATTACTTTAACCTCAACACACTTAAAAAGAACTGTTCAACTTCTTTCACTGTCAAGTATGTACATGCAGTCATCCTTTATTTTGTATACAGACATGTAATCAGTCTTACACACACACACACACACACACACACACACACACACTACAAACAAGCGCTGTTCAAAAAGAGTTCAGTAGTGTAAAAAACTATTCTGTGTGTGTTTGTACCTTCTTCTTCACTGGAAGCTTTTGGTTGGCCGTTGCGCAGGTAGGTTAGTTGGACTTTCCTATTAATACCTGAGAAATGACCGTACCTGTAGAGCATAAACACACACACAGATGAGGTAAAACACAGAGATAATTGGAAAGAATTTTTCTCATCCTCAATCACTTAAAGGACACTAAAAACACCTTTATATTTGTGTGTTCTCCATTTGTTATTATATTTTATAAGTTGGTATTTAAGTTCTTAAGTGGAAGGTGCAATATGTTTTGCAAATGTGTTATTTGTAAAAATACAAGGCAATACAATTTTGTTCTTTTGACAGTCATAGTGCTATAAAGCAGTTTACACTGCGCATGGGTAGAAAGTTGTTGGAGGAGGCAGGAAGGGTTGCAACAAAAACCTAACTCTGGATCAAAACAAGCTTTTGAACATGTCAGTGTAAAAATATGGATGTAATCCTTAAAATACGGAAAGCATCAAGTCAGTGATGGACTGAGCTGAACTATCAGAAACGGGAAACCTGGTTGTCATAGTCAGGGTAAAAGATTCACCGGAAACCTGATTCCCCAGGTAGATTTCTTCCAGAGACCCCCAGCATGCATAACCAGGTTTCTAATCAGCTTTGTACAAGTACAATTTATCTACTACTAACAGAGCAGATGACTGAATGTGGGGATCACTACACATCGTGCGATGGTGCCTTGTTTCAAATAAAGTCCACCTAAAGACCAACCATAACTGCAACCAACACAAAGTGTTGTCTATGCATCTAAATAAGTCACTTTTCACTGGGCATTTCTTTAAATCTGACAGTTGTGCCAGTTAGAGGAGAATTCAGATTACTCTTCTACTGCATCTATACACAGTTTTCCAGAAATCAGGTTACTTAACTCACATGTAAACTTCCAGTTACCAGAGAAATCTGTTTTCCCTGAGTAATCTGATTTCTTAGCTGCATGTAAACGCAGTGATTGATAAACAAAGGTCACTGTACAGCCATGGAGAGTCTCAGTTTTTATAGAGGAAAGAACTGACTTTGTTTTATTCATTAAAAGCTAAACAATTTGAATTTAATTTTGACAAAAGTTTTCAAGGAGACAAGAAGTTCAAACCTGTCACAATGATCACACACACAGACATGTTTTAGGTTTTTTAAAAATAATTCAGTCACTCCGTAGATAATTTGGAAGTAAACACCAGTAGCTCCAATTGACCTCCAAGTATGATCATAGTTAGTGTTTGTATGTGTAGCTACAATACACACAAAGTCAGTGTTTGACTGCTTTCAGTGTCACAAGGTGAAAACTGATGTCAGCACTAATCCTGTTGCGATTCTTTGTCACATGTACAACACATCAAGAGGAGCCACTTGCACAGTGCTGTGGTGTAGTAAGAATCTGGCACATCCAATGTCCACATGGTGCTTCGTAATAAGACGGGCAGCTGAGCATGATGGAACCTCTACAGAAATAGGCTGTTGAGTTTTATAAATGAGTGTGCCAGTGATTCAAAACCAATTGAAAGATGTATTGTACTTAGAAAACGGTGACATTTAATTTTAAAAACATAAGGCAGGGGAGTGTCAGGAGTGATCTGTCACAGAGTGACACTCTGCCAGAGTGAAAGAGAAGGTTTACTAGACGGTGGTGAGACCAGCTATGCTGTATGGACAAGAGACAGTGTCACTGACAAAAAGAAAGGAGGCAGAACTGGAGGTGGCAGAGTTGAAGATGCTGAGATTCTCGTTGGGAGTGATGAGGATGGTCAGGATTAGGAATGTGTATATTAGAGAAACAGTGCAAGTAGCTCAGAGACAAAATGAGAGAGGAGAACTTCTGTAGACATTATCCTGCATGTAAGATACCAATTGTCAGATGGTCTGGTTACCAGAGAACTGAGGCTAGAGCTGCCAGACAGGAGAAGAAAAATGGAAAAAAACGAGGTTCATGCATGTGGTGAAGGAGGACACGCAGGAGTTTGATGTGACAAAGGAAGATGAGAAGAACAGAGTGAAATGGAGACGGATGGATGATCGGCTGTGAAGCCCGCTAAAGGAAGCAGCCGAAAAAGAAGAAGTAGTCAGAGTTAAAAAGTGAACTCTACTGTTGTTCAGAATCTATTAAAACACGTCAACGAGTCACTGCACTGCCTCATATTGGTTCTTTTTAAATTTCTAAAGTTAATGTGCACCACCCTTGTAACCGAACAGTTACAGTGTGTGACACATAACTGCTACATCCAGTCTCAAATCCATCTGGGGACCAGTTTCGCACTTCACACCCTCTTTCTTCCCATGTTTCCTGTCTGCATCTGTCAAACTACCAAATAAAGGCTAAAATGGAAAAGAAAACGAACAGCTCCACAGACTAATAACGTTTTCGATAACGTTGTCATCCTTTCAAGGTAGACGCCAATGAACATGTGCAGGAACATGGTTCTGTTTATACTGCTTCACTAATGTTTTGTGCTACATATCATAACCTCAACTTTGGACAAAGGTATTTGAGATATTTGCCATTTGACTCCGACCAACAAAACACATATGAACAGTCTACATGTCTGAAACATAAGAGTTATACGAGTTATATGATTACTCTACTCATATTATACAAAATGAGTTGGAATATTCAGGAAAGGCTACAAAAAGAGAGAGGTTCATATCAACAGCATGTGCTAAATTTACCCAACCACTGACAGCGAGGCATTGAGAACCATCTGTGGCTGCAGACAAAAAATGCTGCAATTAATGGACGATCACAGCTGCACTGTGGGTAAAGGAATTGTGGCAAGTTCTCCAGGAGCCTTGGGAAAATCGAGCCGTCTAATACAGTGACAGTACTGAATTTGTCACTATATTTAATGTGAGGTAAACTGATAGCTAAAACTATTCATGCAATTTCAAATCCTCACTTTACCTTTGCCTAAAACCTTTCACTTAAGTGGATCACTTTCATATTTAGATGCATCTATTTTCTACTTTTTCTTTGCACTACTGACTGATGTCATCTACTGTGGTTTTGCACTTTTTCCAAACACGATATTCTAGGACTTGCAGATTATGTTGTTATCTCTACAGAGAAGAGCACCAGCAAATGAAAAATTAGTATAAATGCTGATGAACAGCTAGAGAAAGGAAGGCATCAAAGGATCTACTGTAGAGTTAATATGTGCATGCACACAGAGTAGCACAGCACACACTGATTTACACACATAGAAACAGTGAAATCAAAGACATTTGACTGTGTATGTGTTCGGTGTTAAAGGCTAACAATGACTGAACGTTAAGGCAAATGATACACTCAGTGTACAAAACATAAGGAATACCTTTCAAACTTTCTCGTCTTGCACAGACTTACATAGTCTTACAACTAGGACTCGGTTTATACACATTGAGCTACAATTTTAGTCATGTGTGAAACTGAAGCTTTGGCCTTGATTCACCTTGGTCTGTGTCAAAAAGAGAAAGGGCATTCCTCTTATTTTGCACACACAGTCTATGTGGACTACAGAAAAGGAGGGTGGTAAAACCTCATCCTTTAAAGGGAGAAGGGAGAGGATGCGTACTGAGTGTCATTCAAGCTGGATTCCCTTGTGGAGAGAAAGGAGAAGGGCAGGACAAAAGAGAAGAAAAGATAAAGCAAAGAGTTAGAGACACAAGAGGGGTAGCGAATCACAGTAAATGTGTCTGGCTGTGAGTACGAGAACGATGACTGAACCTTTGGTGGAGTGTTGAAAGATGAAGCTAGTTTTGCATCGTGATGAGAGTGGATGACTGTAGATGAATGACAATGGCAGGAAACAAGACTGATGACTGATGGTGTGCGTTTGTGTAACTGCGGTAGACTGTGTGTGTCTGAGGCGAGGCATCACTCACATCTCCAGGACAGTCTTGAGTTGCTCCAGTTTAGATTTCTTCTCCTCGATCTCACAGTCGTTGTGCTGGCCCAGTTCGACTAGCAGCAGGCGAGCGATGTCCAGGACTTCCTGAAGACACAGAGGCATTTATTTTTTTATTTGAGTTTCATCTTTAATTTTTCTATCCAGACTAAACACACAGTCGCTGACTGACAATCATATCAAAGGCATGACTGACAGTGAAGATGACAGCTCCAAAACAGTTTTATAAAAAGACAATACGGTAGCAAGATGAATTAATTGTGTGCAAGTAGTTTTAGAGCGTGAAGTATGAATACATTATTTAGACAACAAGACAATTATGACTGTGACCCATAATAAGTATGACACTCAATCTGTGCAAACAGCACAATATCCTTTCTGAAAGGAGTCATAATCTGCTACAAACAGAAATAAGGACACACAGGAAAAGGGAGTGTGGGAAAGAGAGAGAGAGAAAAAAAAAAAACAGTCTCACTCACCTGTAACTGTTTTGGCTTTTTTAGCTTTAGCTTTCCTGACTTGTATCCTCCGTGCTTCTCAAACAACTCAAAGAATCTGTTATAGATAAACATAAAAAAACAGCAGCATTGAGGAATACAGTTACACTGCCTAGTGAAAAGTGAAATACATGTTGTCATAGTGCAAGACTTCTAAAAATTAATAGATTAAAAACTGACGGGCTATTTTTTAAAATGTGAGACGATGTCAAAAATTGTATTTAGGACAGAATTTTCAAGCTGGTTTTAATACAAAGTTGAGGTGAATGAATGTAAATTTAAATATGTCTTTGTTGCTAAATCTATTCTTGCTTTTCACGGTGCTGGGTAACAGTTTTCACCAAGAGTGCAACAACACTAAGAAATTAACAGTGTACATTTTTTATTTTGAGCAGAAAAATGTCCTGTTAAGCTAAATCCGCTTGCTATCCTTTGGGAAGTAAAAGTGCATGATCAGTTTTGCTCTTTTTGTTCCACTGAGCCGTGGCAGAAGGATATGATCTACCGGTAAAGGTAGAAGAACTGTCAGGGGAACAAAAAGTGAAATTAATCTTAAATACACTGCAACTTTAAAAGAAACCAGAGTGATTTTGTTTTGTGGAACAGCTGAAGTTTCATAGGAGTCTTCACATGAACAGTTTTAGCGAGCAGGATCCATTCAGTCATTCTCAAGGGTCGGGGGGAGCTGGAGCCAGTGCCAGCTGTCACAGGACGAGAGGCTGAGCACACCCTGGACAGGTCCCCAGTCTATCACAAGCCTGACATATATAGATGTGCAATTTAGAGTGACCACTTGTCTTTGGATGGTGTGAGGAAGCCAGAGTAAAAGGAAATCCATGTAAGCACAGGGAGAACATGTGCAACCAAGACATAGTTTATTTAAACATAGATTTATTCACCTCATCTTGTATTAACACCAACTTGAAAACTACTCCTTTCATATCCAAGTTAAAATTAAAGACCTTTAGTCTAGTATTATCTAGTATTTGACGGCAAACTGAAAATGTGATTGTTCTGTTACCAGGGGGAAAGAGAAACATTTCTGAGCTGAATGCAACAGACTTACAGAGGATGTCGGACCTCCATTTTCATCTTTTGCTTTGGCGTGCGATCTCCATGTCGGATGATGGCAATAACACAGCGCAGTTCCATCCTGAATAAATCACAGGAGGGGGTGAGATCAAAATGCAGCAGAAACAACAGCAAAGCTTCTCTACGACCAACCTGGAGAAAACACTGCTCATTGTGAGTGTCACTGAAACCAGAGACACATGATATACTGGACTACACTGGATGTGTTTATGTCCAGTCATAATTTGGACATAGTTTATGTCCATTATGTGAATAATTGTTTTAAAGGATTTAAGTATTTGGTAGAGAAAGGTCTACATTAGAATAGAAGGTTATCACACCTCATTTTGTGTCTTATCACAAGTCAAGTCCATTTATTTATAAAGCACATTTAAAACAATTGCAGTTGACCAGAAAGGTAACGAGGAACTGCCCCATGAAGTGAAAATGAACAAATGGATCTTAAAATTAACCCTAAAACAAACAGGAAGCCAATGAAGAGACTTTAGTACAGGGGTAATGTGATTGTGCATATGTGCCCCCGTTAGGAGCCTGGCTGCAGCATTCTGAACCAACTGTAGGTGGAAAAGTGAAGACTGGCTGATTCCAGTATATAATGCATTGCAGTAATCAAGCTGAGATGACATTAATACATAGATCACTTTCTCAAAGTTAGAGAAAGATAGAAAGGACTTGACCTTGGCTAAAAGTCTTAAAGAAGCTTAATTTGAAAACTGTGTTTATTAGTTTGTCGACTAGCACACTGAGGTTTCTAGCATAGGGTTTGCAGTACGGTGCTAACTGGTGGATACACTAGAAGCCCAATGTTCCTTTGATAAAGGCATTTTCCACATGTTTTCTATAGATGCAAAATATAACCGATATTTATTTTTCAGTACATACATGGTTCCTGAGGTTGTTGGGACGATGGGGATGTCTTCAGCCTCCATGGGGATGGACCAGGGGATGTGGAGCTGGGGGGCTAACTCCCTCATTACCATGTTCCTGGAGAGGCAGAGACAAGCAGAAATGTAGTAAATACATCATTCTTCCTGTACACTTCTGTCAAATCACTTTTAATGTTTACTCAGAACTTGATGAAAACAACTAAAAAAAAAATCAGGTGGAAAACGTTTGACCAAACACAGTGATTGTTCTTTTGCTAAACTAATAAGGTTCAGTCCAGATACTTCACACTACAGTATAAAACAAACAAACAAGGTCTTGAGGAATCATGTTCATGCTAGTGTCTGTTACTACAGAGAAGCTGTGTTTTGTGTGTCTTGTGCTTTCCGTATGTAAAATTAATGAGTCCTTAGTCACAAAGCTTCAGTTACTTTGCCTGGAAAGAGGCGATAAAACCAGACGTAGAGCTGACAACAGGATCCTCTGAGCTGCCCAGAGCTTTGAATAAACCACCACATGACAGCTTCACTGATGTATTTACTTTTAGTTAGACATCAGGTAATGTACAAAAAAAAGAAGAGATTACTGCTTTATTCCACGACTCACAAGGAAAACATTTTAATATTTGGGTTCACTTACGCAGTAAGGCAAGATACAGGTCAGCGTTTAATAGAGTGTAAGCTGGTGTCACATACCCCAGCACTTTGGCACAGTCATCATAGTACTTCATGGAGTTTTTGACGAAGCTGAAGCCGTTAACATCGCAGACGAAGGAGTGGCCGTTGGCTCTGAGCAGATCAAACCCACACACCGTTTGCTAAAAATCACACACAAACTGGGTGTAAATATGAGTAAATCATCAGATAATGTATGTTCCTAGACACAATGTGGAACAGAAAACAGTTTGAGATTTTATACTGTTTATTAAACAGAAGATTATAAATCAGGAGGGATCAGGAGCCTTTTAGCTGCTCTGGAGCACATGGTTGTAGTTCGAGCTTTGATATAAACAACCACACAGAGATCATGAAAACTCAGATCCTGCGACAGTGAAATGTGCTTTTGTCTCTCTGTTATGTACAGACCACAACCACTACATTCACATTAAGTCTTTTGATAGGTTTTATTCAAAGCAACTTCATAACTTTAAGTAATTCACTCTGATGTCCAGTTGGTGGCAAATGTTATCTCACATGCAGGACCTCATTTCCAGCTGGCTTCAGTCATTGTGGCATCACAGCTACACAGACAGCATGTCACTATCCGGGTACCCTTCCTTGTTTTAAAATGACGTTCTATTCAAATTGCCATTAGAGCTCCACTCATGATCTGGCACCAGAGCGCACTGGCTCACAGAGCTCCCCAGGTGCCTGTCAAAGAGGCACTATATGAAACTGCCTAGTTCCTCTATATGAAGGTGCTGGTACTATTAAAACCTGAAGGGCTGTTTTTAAATATGTCTTTTAATGTAATAAAAACCAAAAATTTAAATTTTAGAAGCCTGTCCGTCAAAATGACAGACAACGAGAAAGTCAAACACAGCCTCTGTGCTGGAACCTTATTTGCTTGTTGGGAGTTTGAACCAGAAAATGTTTTATTTGCATAAGTATATTTATGTAAGCAAATACCATATTTAGCTAAAGTACATAAAACTATTACATTTTCCAAAGGTCTATATTTGGAGTCTCCACAAGTGCCTTTGTTTGCAGTATTAGTTTTAAAGACATGCTGTCCCTACTCTGAAATGGGTTTAATGAGGTGATCTTACTGTCTGATGCAGCTAAACACAAAGTGCATCAATGTTTTCTTCTACAAATGGACGACTGCACATAAAGAGGTATTCAGTTTTAACACCATTAATGGCTTGGGCAGTAACAGAAAGAGCCAAGAGAAGGCCCACATAAGTATAATGAATAAAAGTAGGTTTCCAGGGACTTTTCTTTGTTTTACAGAACACCAAGCTAAACCATGTCTGCTACACAATGACTCATGTTTACCTTAAAGGCCAGGCAGACCTTGCGGGCCACCAGTTTCTCCATGGCAGTCAGCATGACGGGATAGCGGATCTCCTTCCCTTCGCTGTCCCTCTCTACCTTTCCATCCAGAGCAGGAGACTTCCTGGCTTCTGCATGTGCGTAGTCTGGACCCACTGTGTAAACCTAAGAAGTCCAGAAGCACACACACAGGACACACACACACACACAGGACACACACACACACACAGGACACACACACACACACACACAATGCCTCAGATCAGGATGATGATTCCTATATTTCACTAACTGGACAAGCTGGACTTCACTGACACCAGTCACTGGTGCAACAATCAGTTCTACCGTTTACCAAGAAAACATCCAGCTTACCTTTACATCAGTACCATCTGTGGGCATAAACTCCTCATAGATATAAGACCCAGTCTTTCGTACAGTGCTTTCTGGGGAGTACACACTGCTGCGACTCCCGATCTACAGGAATGAAAGAGACAAAGAATAATTCAAATTTAAGAAATAAACAACCTTTCTACCTTGTTGTTCTTTTGTAAAGTGACAGCTTGATTAAATGCCACATTGCTAAACAGGTTTAAACAAGATGAAACATTACATTACTCATTCAACAGGATCAGTAAATCTATAGCTTAACCCATTATTCTTATTTTATGTGACCTTAAGGAACTTTCTGACCCATTGTTCTCTTGTTTAGCATTCCTGGATCAGAGTCTGCTAATAACTCAACATTTTTGCTGAGCTACCTTTCTGAAAAGTCTCTGGCTGCCTCCTCCAGCAGATGTTGGGTAGTAGATGTAGACATTGTGGTCCTCAGCACACACAGGTTTCTCCACAAAGGGTTTATGGAACACCTCACCATTAACCTCAACATGGTCCTCCCCCTCCACCAGGTTACATTCTGGACACAGGCACATTTTATTAGATGAGGTTACATAATCCAGTCCTTGAAAATTAAAGTAAATCTACAATGTGAAACAGTAATAGTTAATAAAATCTCTAGGTTGATTTTAGATTTTATCCTTTGATTACCAGCTGCCTTGTTGGGTTGTAATTACAATATGGTTGAAAATACCTGTTGACACTGACGGTTTCATACAACCACGAGTGACACACCCATGTGCCTTTCACTTACTTAACCTGGATGCCTACCAAGATACATTATCTAATTTCCAACAGGCATCTGCTGCACAGCATCAAAAACAAATGAACATTGTAATGCAGCTGATTTTCAATTTATGCCATTACAAGTTTCTATTCATTCACCTTCAGTTTTGCTTGTGTATTAGGAGCACTGAGAGTTATTAGACTGTTTGTTTACTGGGGTCTTATATGCTGATATTTTTTCACAGATTAATCTTCTAATAATTAGTTTAATGTAATTGTTTGCCGTCATAAGGCAGCAGGTGTTAATACAGGACAACCTTGTAAAATAATAACTCTTGCCCACCTTCGGGATTGTCGGGATCTCGGTTTAACACAGCATAGCGAGGTAGGTCAATGCCCTCTTCTTGTAGTATCCGGTACACTTCCCTCCTGACAAAAAAAAAATTATAATAATTTACACAACGGTTATAAATAACCTCCAAGAAACATAACATGGTGGTTACACATTGTATGTCTAGACTGATGAAAAAGAAGCTAGATGTGAGATGTGAGGAACATTAACAGTCTGTGCTCAGTCCGTACCTGTCCTGTATAAAATACTGCATGTTGAGGTCATTGATGAGCAGTGGATTCCTGAGCTTGGCGTACTCCACAGCTTTGTCCAGTGGGAAACCTGAAAAAGTTACGTACATACAAACTAAAGCATCTCATACAACATTGTTCACCAATCAAATTCACACAGCATTTACCACTAACAAACTGATGCATCTGTTTTGATCCTCCATCGTGTCCATATTTGACTCAGTATATTGGTTGTTTCTTTGAGTTTGCCTGGATGTGCTACTTTTTCAGCTTTCTTGTGAAAGCAGTAACAAGTGTCTAAGTTTGTTTACTTGCAAATGTGCAAGAACAGAAAACAAAAATACTGTACTTACAGCAAGAGCCATTAGGATTACGCATTATTTTAGTCAGGTTTTGGTGCACTTTACTAGGATAAGTAGGAGTAGATAAGGAATGAATGCAGGTGACATTATAATGCGTTTGCATTGGCACTCATTTGCATGTCATATCATTCAATTTAATCCTTAACTGTGCCTCCACATTTTACTACAAACTGTTAAGTTTGTTTGAAGTCTTAACTGCATTGATGTTTCACACACCCACTCCTAGTTATACTGAAAGTTGCACTGAAACTCTGCTAATTCATGGCAAAGGTAGATACTCTCATCTGCATGCATAAAAACATGTTCTTAATATTTAGTACATTCCTCTGCATCTGAGAATGGCAAACATCCATATCTATAGAAAACATCTTTAGGACTATTATTTTCCAATCGTCTGAGCCAACACACAGAAAGACATTCCCATGTGATTTACTCTGACTCAAATACACAGACAGATCAGTATCAGAAGCAAATATTATTAAATAGCACATGAACATGACACACGCTGGTTTCATTCTTTGCCTTTTTTTATTTGGCAGTTCCAGTACCATTGCTAAAAATATAAACTGATCCTCATGTTTGAGCTCTTAGCGCTTACATGGAAATGCTTTATTTATGCATTACCTAGGCAGAACATACTCATAGAGGTGTGCTGATCTTTCTCATATAGCTCAAACTACACATGAGAAGTAAAATTAATTAAAAGCCTTAAATGGATATTTTCAAATCCTGCAGTTCACTTTTTTCTGCTGACAAAAACTTGGCAAACTCTCTAAATATGGTAAAGTATGGTAAAGTTTTTTCACCAGCTTTCCCTTAAGCATTTGTCAAGAGAATTTAATTTACTGAGCAGATTTATATGGTAATGGAGACAAAATTATTTTAAGCTGGAAAAAAAAGAATGCCCATGTAATGTTTTCTCTTCTCCATCCGGCCTGTTTGCTGCAGCTGAAGGAGGTTTTACTGATTTGACTTTACTTTTTCCATCCCTCAGAAGGGATCAGGCATGAGGCAGAGGAGGGGAGTATCAGTATAAAGAGTATATGTGAACAATGTAAACTACAGTATCTGCAGAACAGGTGAAACTAGTACAGCAGATAAAACGCTGTTATGTCAAAAGATGCTGGGTGGGGGAGTTTTACCTTTGGAGTGGAAAGAGATGAGGCAGTCACAGAGGGGCCATTTCTCCACAGGTTCCTCCAGGATCACCTCCTCGGGAAAGATGATCACGTCGATGTAGTCAAACTTACAAAGACGCTCCAGGATCTGAGTCATGGGCTTGGATGTGGACTTCTTCATCATGGCACATATGCCGACCACAATCTGTCGCTCTGAGGGCTATTTAAGAGAATCGAGATGTGGCATGATATAAAGGAGATGTGACTAAACTGTAATCTCATATAGTGAAAAGAGATTCACTGCCTTTTACTGCCTGTTTCCATTAGCAGTACCTGGGAATGCAACACTGCTCCATAAAAACTTAAATGAAAGAACCCTTTACATGAGAAGAGAGCTTTGTCTTTGTCTACACTCTCCACTGAGACTGACACCTCAAGGTCATCTGTCTGTACAATATTTTTTCAGCAGTGGAGTTGAAATATTGTGAGTTATCTTTAAACACCAAGCAAACATCAGAGTACAAGGTTAAATTCTCAAAATTCTTTGTATTTTCTTAATGTGTGACAGCAATGATACTGCTGAGGTTAGTTATCTAGGACTTCTGGAGCTTGGTTATAAACTGGCCCAATTAGTCTCCATACAATCTTACTGGCTTGGCATGAAGATTTACAACAGCTGAAACGAGACTGTCTTAATGTAAACCCTTGATGCTTCAACGGTAACCGAATTTCTAGTTTGTCTAATTGTGGCTAAATTGTATTTCACTATGTTTTTCATCCTCTTAACATTTAAACTAAAAACACCTAAATACTTGACTTATTTACTTTTTTTTTTTTTTTACACAGTTTTATGTGTACATGTACACAGATGTACACAGGTCTTTTGTTTATGCTTATTGGAGAAATATATTATTACTGTTTTTCAGGGTTCAGTGTGAGACATTATAATTTAAGATATTTTCCTATATTTTCCATTGTATATGACAGTTTAGCAACCACTTATTCAGCATCTCATCTCCTATGAGTGTAAGTAACCTCATCATCTACATAGATCAAGAGGACGTCATTTACGCACAACCTAAATAACAACGGTCCCAATATGGAACCCTGCGGTACTCCCGTTTCATAGCCTCTTGTTGACCATTGTGTTATTTACTCAATTTAATGTCGTATTACAAAAATTGAAATCCACCAGCTTTTCAAGAAGTGTATGGGTTGAAGGTTTTATGTAGATCAGCCAACTGCTCTGTGTGACCTGCAATTCCAAGTTTGATCACTACATTACAAATACAACACTGTCCTCAGATTAGTTAAATCCAAACACTGGTAACATAAAGACATGTCAAAATGTGAGTATATTTATATGATAAATCTAACATGATTTCTACCTAAACCAAACATTTATTCAATGCATATACATCATTTAGATTTTTAGTATGTGGATGTCTTTAATTTATGTCTTTCTGGAAATGTGCTCTAATGGTGCACTGAAAATGTGAGGATCACTGACCAGCTCCAAATATAATCAGCCAGTAAAACCAGTCTTATCTCAGCACTGGTAATTCACTGCTGGCCTTGTAGTCTGAATTGTTTTTAAATAAATTAATGCTGAAGGATATAATTAGGAATTTCATATGTAATGCTAGTTTGAACCTGAATGTTTCACAATACCGCTACCTTTGCCTTTGTGGACTTTGGGTTCTGATATCTACAGATATAACGGCACATTTCAATCACCTGTAAACTTTGACTGACTGTGTTTGCACCTGAATTAACACCAGTAACTCACCGACTCATCATCTTCCTCCGTTTCTTCGTCTTGAAACATCTCACTCTTTATGCCTGCTTCCATTTCATCCATGTCCTGCTCATCATCTTCACAGCCAACCATAAACCGAGGAACGTCTCTGTGATCCCACACCTGTCCTTCCTCTGTTCCCGGTCCTGGTCTTAGTGCGTCGCAGATCTCTGACATCACAAACCCCTGTGTAACATGGCTGCTTCAGGTAGCTCCAACCAGCAGGGGCTCAGATAAGAATTACAGCAGCTAAGCAGCTGACTGTGTTATGCTGTTGCTGGAAGACTGACTCCTGATAGCAACGATACAGTAAAGTGTCTGCTGACGTCTGAGTTTGCTGATAACAGCTATATGTGTGCGTACAGCACAAGCTGAGGTAGAACATGAACAATGGATGTCCTAAGAGGTAAAACAGAGGGAGTGGACTCCACACGTGTTGAGGTAGACGGTCAGGAGAGTCCTGGTTGCAAAACTGTCAAGACACACAAAAAAAGAAAACCTGTAAAACAGTTTGTAGTAGTAGAGACACCAATACAGTGACAGTTATACAGTGCATATTTGAGCTCAATGGAATTAATGTACAAATAACCGTACTGTAACATCAGCCTTTTGCTGTAACTTTTGCACCATCCCTGCGCAGGCCTGGTTTGGATGGATTTCCGAGCTTTTCAAAAACCTCACAATCTTTTGTTTATAATCACAATCCATAATCTGAACTGTGATCAGATTTCTGAAGAATTCTGAAGTGTATAGTCAACGACAGTCTATCTACAGCCAAACAATTTATTCAGTCAGCAGATACATATTAGGTCACAGCATATGATTCACAGATTCATGGTGTTAATGCTCTTTAGTTTTCAAACAGAAGCAGCACATGAGGAATAATCATCGTTAAGACCGATCAGAATGTGAAATCACCAGCTCGCCCACCTCAGATTCAAATCACAGGCTACAACACTTCAGCGCTGCACTTAATAATCACGCACCGTGAATAGAGCTACTTAGTACAAACACTCAACGTGCCACAGGTGCCCGCTCACCTCTGTCCTTTCTCCATCATCTCAGACTCCTAACAGAGTCTGCAGCCTCCAGAGCTCCAGCTAAGATGAGCCCTCCTTCATTTTGAGTTGGACATTAGTAATCATTAACACTTCATTATACATCACATAATCCATGTTACTCTGCTGCTGACTCAAGACTCTTCATTTTCTAAAGAGCCCACGTTGTCGCGTCTTGTTGCCACAGCGACGGGACCTGAAGAGGAGCCAGACTGTCTGTCTCTATTGTGCCCTGTATTTACATTGAAGGGGTTCAGATTACTCACTTTTCAGATGTAGCTACTTATGAAACACACTTGAAGTTCATGGATTTTTTTCTTTAAACATTTTATATATATATATATATATATATATATATATATATATATATATATGCAGTTTTTTCA
>OMLM01009130.1:0-36219 GCA_900302695.1 Helostoma temminkii | reverse complement strand
TATATATATGTATATGTATGTGTATGTGTATGTGTATATATGTATATATATATATAGGCTTTATTTTGAACTTCAGTGCACCAACAATCCAAAACCCCAATTATATTCCATTTAATATTACATAAAATAGAGACAAGTAGCAAATTGTAATGTTAAACAGGTGACAGCAACTGTTTTTTCCTTGACTAAGCTAAAAGTATAAATATCAATAATTAAAATTGTTGATGATAAATTTTCTCTAATTATACAATAGTATTATATATCTTTAATGGGAATACGAATAAACCCATTAGAGCAGGAGTTAATTACACATAACTTAGGGTTGATTTTTTTCTAATCTAACAAAATTCAGTGCTTCTTGTCACGTGTACAGTGTTGGATCAACTGAAATGGACTGCCTGAACAGAGTATTGAGCATTACAGAACAACAAATGTATCTATGTTGTACTTTCAATAAAATCCGGACACTTAATTTGTTTGACAGAATAACCCTAAGATCTCTCTATAGATCCCTCTGTCACTCTTGATGAAGGTTGTCATTTTGTGTCCTCACTGTACTCCCCATTGCCCCTCCTCCTCTGCCTGGCAGGATTGAAGGTTAATAATAAGCCAAAATCAAATGCTTCAGTAGAGCGCATCGCCCCTGTCAAAGGCAGCTGGCACAGTGGGCTGTCTGCCTACTCACTAGTCACCACCCAGTTAAATTGATGGTTGATGTCAAAGCAGTGGAACACATAAAAGGCCCTCAAACCAGATATGACACGATAAAGATGGTGATACAGCACTTCCCCTCACTGTGTCATTTAGCTTGAAGAGGGGTGTCAGAGTGAATTGCAAGTGTAGGATTAGATCCAGTCTGTGTGCAGGATGCAATTCATAGACCCGAATCTTGATGCAGAGTTTGAGAAACAGATACAATAGCTCGTAAATAAATTCTGTTTATTCGTCATTTGGTTTGTGGCCGTCTCTGCTTACCAATATTAGAAATAGGTTGTGCAAATAGACGCAAATTAGTCAACAATACAGTGTAACTTGGTCCTAGCTTTGTCCGAGGTAATAATTAGAACTGAGCTATACTCAGACATGAGCGATAAATGTGGTTGCATATTTGTACTGTTATAAATTAGAGCATACGTTATGTGAAAGTCAGCTCTTACTCCAGTTGTTGTTATACCAGGTGACCTCTCAGCCCTCCGGTAGTAGCACTAGTGGCTCTGCTTCATCGTGGAAGACCCAGACATCAGGGCCGAAAGTCCGTAAGAGTGTCAGCAGTCGCATCCACGAGGCTGTGAAGGCCATCGCCTTGTGCCACAACGTCACACCTGTCTACGAGTCACATGGCGGCGTAAACGGAGAGACGGAGTCTGCCGAAGCTGACCAGGACTTCAGTGATGACAACCGCACCTACCAGGCCTCCAGCCCAGATGAGGTAAAGATGATGTGTGTAGAGTTTCAGCAGATACAAATTAAACTACAGAAGTGAAACATTTTTTGATGGTCATTGAAACATCAGGGACGTGCCTATAATTGAAAGTGCATGTTAATGCTTGCCCAATGAAACGTAGGAGTTCATGAGGAACAGACCATGTCTTCCCATCTCTTCACTTGTCTTTGTGTTTTATGTCTAATGCTAAACAATGCTGTTTTTTTTCTTTTCATAGTTGTCATTTCATAGACAGACATTCAGAAGTCATGAGCTCTTTAAGGTTAAATTGTTTAATTGTTTGTTCATTATGTGAATTACCTGCTCCTACTAAAGGAAGAATGCAGCACAAAAACAGTCCCCAAAGACATCTCCATAGCTACTCTTCATCTGCCTGTTTCTCAGTGTAACTTAAGAGATGGAGCTTCTATGACTGAGGGTGCTACTATGCCTGTTGTGTATAACCATTTCTAATCATAGAGAAATCCAAGATTTCTGATGATAATTGACAGGTTGAGAACACAAAGAAATATTTTCATCATCAAACAACAAAGCGTTTGTTTAACGGTTGTGTTTGTGTGAAATCTTCCCATACACAAGATGTCATCTCCCCATACACACCCTGTTAAAGACCGTTGGCATGTTTATCACCCATGACGTGAGGCTCCGTAAAGCCTTTGTGAGACTTGTACATCCCGCCGAACCCTAGCCAAGTCTAGCAATCAAAAAGAAGATAAAAAGGTGTTGAAAGATAAATCTCAGTTTTCCATTTTGCCTCTCTGCTTTGCCTCACACTGCTTGGATTGATCAATATTTAATTTTCTCTCAGAGACGATGAGAGGCGGAGGTCTGTGAGTCTTGGTGGAGCGCTCGCTTCTCTTACTGTGTTCTTTGTTCATCTCCTTTCCTTTTATATCCCTGTTCATCGTTCTCTCTCTCTCTCTCTCATTGACTGTCATACCCCTGTTAGTGATAGTTTGTTTGGCCCTGGCTCTCTCCTCAGCCTCTCTAATGTAATGAGGCATCATTAAGAAGATGAAGTGGGCCATCCGCTGAGGTCAGAGCTGGGGTCATGTGACCTGCTGGTTAGTTGTCCTGTAAATGGAATTCACTTGTAACCTTTGACCCTTGTAATATCAGACAAGAGCATTTGATCGTAGTCTTTAATGACTGCCGTGCCCATGAGAGTTCATCATCTATTCATTCACAGTTGGATGCAACAGGATCTTGAATATGTGGATGAATTATAATTTATTAAATTTACTGATCAGTGTGATTACCAGGCTATCAGGCATAGTATTGCCCAAATTAACAGAATGATGCCACATAATTTATTTTTGGATTGATAATGGCCCAGTGCAATTAAAATCCATATTTAAGTGATAACATGAACATGTCTATAATGTTTTAGAAGACTCTATATCAGTGGTTCTCAACCCTGGTCCTCAAGGCACACTGTCCTGCTTGTTTTCCAGCTATTCCTGTCCTACCCGCTGCTGTTTACCTGGATCAGGTGTGTTCAGCCAACCAGAAGCTGTAAGTGCAGGGATAGTTGTACAACAAGCAGGACTTTGTGCCATGAGGACCAGGGTTGAGAACCACTGATCTAGATGATATCTACAGTAGATATATTCAAAGCTTATTGTTTTAAGGTTTAATATCTGAAATCTATGCTATGCCAGTTGTTCTTTCATGCATCTTCCTTCAAATGTTGCTTTTAGTTCCTGTTTATTTACCATATTATGTGCTTTAACTTTGTCTTAGTCAGTAATGAACTGATGCAGAGTTTACATATTTATACAATGTAATACACTGTTAATTATAATGCATCTAAAATACCAGGTACTTTGCCTAGATTAAAATAAAACAGTTAACGATGAGAAAAACATTTAAGCCAATAAGATATTTTGATATATTGAGTCTCCATGGTGCTGAGAAACACTCTGGTACTGCACTGACAAAGAAAAGCCAATAGAACATGAATATGGTGCTAAACTATTCTACAATTATTCAAACCCTTAACTTTGCATCCTTTACGTTGCCTCTGACTTTACAGAAGAATTTAACTGCCAAGGATCCAATTTCATCATGATGTGTTTTAGCTGCTGTTAATTTTAAAGTCAGTGCTGCCACTGTGATTTATATGATCTGTAGAACGTTGTGAACACAGTTGAAATGATTGATCAGGTTGTTTAAGCCGGTCTGCTGTTGTCGTAAAACAGTCAGCAGCCGTGTTTTGTGATACTGTTGTAACATGATTCACATGCAGTTTGTATCAAAGTTGACAAAGCTTTAAATTGTTTCTCAAGCTGATAAAATAGATCGAAGAGCTAGTTTCAAAATCATCAACACATGGTTTGTGTGTGTAGCTACACACACACACACACACACACGCGCACACACACTGCGATAATAACACACAGATGTGTGTTAAGTAAATATAGGCAGCCCTTTTTACAGAGCTCAAAGGGGGAGCAGGAGAAATGATGGGGTATTAACAGGAAGTTCCAATTTGTAGGTCAGAGTATAATAACAACCTTTGAGTGAGCAAATTGAAAATGAACCCATTGAGAATGAGTCGTGTGCAGCTGAACGCTCACTCGGGGGCCGCAGTTCCTGCTGAGGAGAAAAAGAGGAAAGAGAAACAGAAAAACACTTATCTGGAGCTGAATGAGAAGAGCTCAGCAGCTCCGGAGATACCGTAACTCTCTCATGCCTTGTTTTTTGAGAATAAAGTGAAAATACATTTCATCCGCTTATGGTCTTTACATTTGCTAAACGTTTTTGTGTAGGTGGTAGAGATGAATTTAAGTTTTTAATTTATGATGTTTAATTTGTTCTGTCATTATTTAACTTTCCAACAACCCCTTCCTTATTTTAGTCAATATCAAGGGATATTATAATTATATAAATTTCTCTCAATGGATCATCAAGATGAATTAACTGTTCTAAAATAGAGGTCAATTCAAGCTTCAACTCTTTTTTATCTCCACTTTGTGTTGCCAAGATTCACCTCTGAATCATTTTTACGTCTTTATAAAAACCAATTCATGTTTTCCCAGGTGGCGCTGGTGCGATGGACACAGAGCGTCGGCCTGACCCTGGTGAACAGAGACCTGACCTCCCTGCAACTGAAGACTCCTTCAGGACAGATTCTCTCCTTCCACATCCTGCAGATCTTCCCCTTCACCTCTGAGAGCAAAAGGATGGGCATCATCGTCAGGGTGTGTAAAACAATATTATATGTGTATGCTGCCTTCTGTGTGGTCTTGAGTTGTTGAGTCATATGAGTTGTTGAGTCATCCCTCAATATTTTCCTATTTGAATTTTATTTAACCAAACGGCTTTTGATGTTTTAGTGTCATATTCATTAACACTGTTTTGGAACTTTGCAGCTGAACTAATCCTGCTGCATGATGATCGGTGTATACTTTATGTGCTTGAAACAGTACATTTTTCTAATTGTTATCATGTATTTTGATTTAGGAGGAGTCTACAGGAGACATCACTTTCTATATGAAGGGCGCTGATGTCGCCATGGCCAGCATTGTTCAGTATAATGACTGGCTGGAAGAAGAGGTAAAGACCTACAGTGATGACAAAACACCTTTTTGTTACGTTTAACTCAAGTACTACAAGTGTCTTTCCTCAATGCAACTATTTCTGAGTTATTATATAATAATACAAGAAACCATCCACTGCAAAATCGTTATGTAACATACAGTATACTGTGTTTAATTTATCCTTAATATTGAAGATTGTAAGCACTTCTGTGCTTCATATCACTCGCTTGAACCCAGCAGCTGGTTTTTCCATCAGCAGCTCTGAATCATCACCATCTTTAATGAGCCGTTCCCGATTAAAACATTAGCAAAATGCCAAACGTGGAAGCTGTTATGAAATGGATAAACATAAACAACAGATAAATATGTGAATAGTTGTTCACTGATGGCCGTTATTAGTCTAATAAGCTCTCCTAATCAGGACATACATCAGGAGATCAACTAGCCCCAGTCTACACTAGTTTGGTGGTTGAAGGTCTTGTGTGCATATGTTCATAATTATATTGGCATTATTGAGTCATTTAGCACCGGGGGCAGATTTTCATTTAATTAGTGACCTAGATAAAGTTGAAGTAATTACAGTATGTCATATTCTTGAACAATGGTGCTAATGATCAGTCAGCGCTACAGTTACTCTGCTTGTCAATAACCAATCACCAGGACAGATTCATCCCATCGGTGTTTCATATCAAAAACAAAACTGCCATCCATCCTATTGTTTTACTGTGTCCTCTGAGTTTTACCAGGGGCTATGTTATTTCATATTGATTTATTTTGGTGTTGGTAACAATATACTGCTATTGACAGTTCTGTGCATGGTGTGTTAATACAGTAGCTGCTCTAATAGAATACATGATCTGCCCTTGATTTGATCCATATTGGTCTTTAGGATAAAACCTTTTAAATTATGCCAAAATATTACTCTTGAACTTGAAATGGAAAAAAATAAGAAAAATATGTGAGCATCTGTTTACTCACATTATCTCCTCTGGGCCAGTGTGGAAACATGGCCAGAGAAGGCCTGAGGACGCTGGTGGTGGCCAAGAAGTCTCTGTCTGAGGAGCAGTACCAGGACTTTGAGGTATGAATGACCCGTACAGTAGGTATTATACATGACTTTTACCCTTCTCACCACAAAGCATTTTACTTAATTGTCCTTCTTTTACACTTGCATCCTTGTATGTATTTATGTATTGATAAGTTGGTTTTAGAAATGTTTTAGTAATAATGTCAGCAACTGTTTTCAGAAAATTATATGGTTTAAACATGGTTTAGATTTTGTCTTTTCTTGATGTTTGTATTACAGAAAGTCATCATATTAGCATTAGTACTGTCAATTTAATTAAAAAAACACCCACAGTAATCAGCAAATTGCAGGCACATCATTTGTATCTGTGATTGGTTTAGTAAAATAACCAATGCAAATTGAAATTGATTATCCTCTGTTTGTTTCCTTTCTTTAGCCCCACAGTTTCCTCCTTATTTACGTCTCCTTTACCTTCTGTCTCTGTGTGCAGAACCGCTACAACCAGGCAAAGTTGAGTATCCATGACCGAGCCCTAAAGGTTGCAGCAGTGGTGGAGAGCCTAGAGAGGGAGATGGAGCTTCTGTGTCTGACTGGTGTGGAGGACCAGCTACAGGCAGACGTCAGGCCCACACTGGAGCTGCTTAGAAACGCTGGCATCAAGGTTGGTGCAGACATATAACACTGTCCTCCAGACTAATAATGTTTAGATTCTGTTTGTCCTGTTGGGGAAACAAACATTAACCCACACAACTCATCAGGAGTGATTCAGGGTTGTGATTGTATACATGAAAATATTAATAATCTACTAAGTGGTATTCAAGCACCTTTTGAACCACACACTATTGAAGGTGCAGTTCTGTGCTTTTTAATGCCACATCATCAATTCACTTGCATCTTCGAGATTCAGAGAACTTTATTAATCCTAGAGGAAAATTGCTTTTTGTTGAAGCAGCTTTCTGCCCAAAAAGATGTGAAAGGGGAAATGACCACACTCAAGAAAGAACACAAGTACAAAAAGTAGTGATATGTATTATGATTATGATGGTGGTCGTATGGTGGATGTAAGGATGTAATAATGTTAAAACATTAAGTGAACAGTGCAGTTAACAATCATCTTGATCTCCTCCTGCCTGCTCAGATCTGGATGTTAACAGGGGACAAGCTTGAGACGGCTACATGCATCGCCAAAAGCTCCCATTTGGTCTCCAGAAGCCAAGACATTCATGTCTTCAGACCGGTACACAGTTTATCTGCCCTCTGTTCCAGTGCTTCGATGATAATGATAATTCACCTGCTTGATGGGGGATAACAAAAGCCTTAAATGTTCTTGTGGATAATTGTATTGTGTGGTTGTCGAGCAGGTCTCAAACAGAGGAGAGGCCCATCTGGAGCTCAACGCCTTCAGAAGGAAACATGACTGTGCTTTAGTCATCTCTGGAGACTCCTTAGAGGTACTACACCACACAGTGACATTTCAACAACATTTCAGCAGAAGATGAGGGGGATGCAGTCAAACATGAGATGAGAAAAGTATTTCTCAGCCAAAACTAGCATTTAACTGAGTCCAACCAAGGCTTTTAGGATTCAGAACTACAAAAAAGTCACAAGAACATTTCAGTATTTAAAAAACAATTTATATTAAGAGCTTAAAAGACTAAAGCTAATTATCAGGGTTTTCAATTTCAAGAGTTTATCACTATATAGTAAAAAATTCACTCTAAGCTGTAACGTACGGTGTCCACTGAACTATGTTTTATATCCTTTTTCTTCGTGGTGTTAAAGGTGTGTTTGAGGTATTACGAGCATGAGTTTGTGGAGCTGGCTTGTCAGTGTCCGGCAGTCGTCTGCTGCCGCTGCTCCCCAACTCAGAAGGCACAGATTGTCAAACTCCTGCAGCAGCACACAGCCAACAGAACCTGTGCCATAGGTGAGTGGTCTCATGCATGTAGCAGTGCCATTACTGGCTGGATGATTGTTGGCCCAGGTCCATAGACAGCCTGGGAAGTCCCATCAAAGGAACAATGTCCATGCTTATTATGCTCAGACCTAGGGAGGACAATGTTAGATTGAACAAATTATTTAATTTGTCCAAAGAAAGATGTTATAACTCAATGTTCCATGTGAAGACACATCATTTACTAACTACTGAACACATTTGCCTGATGTGTGTAATTACCTATAAGTATTTTAAACAAGGTGCTGAAAATATATCTAAACTCTGAATATGTTTAACATGTACACGTGTCAAACACATGTACAAACATAAAAGGAGGAAAAAAAACAGCTCTTCTCCTTTTATCCACAAGATGGCAGCCAAAGCTCAATAAGAGAAACGCCTGCTTAATTATGTAAACTGAAGGCTTTTTCACTGTATTGCAGAGTGAAATATGATTTAAATGTGTGTTTTTTGAATGTGTGTTTACTTCTTTGTTACAGGTGATGGGGGGAATGATGTTAGCATGATCCAGGCTGCAGACTGTGGTATTGGAATCGAAGGAAAAGTAACGTCGATTCACTCACTAATGTTTTTATTAAACAATAATTCATCCGTTCAAATTGCTAAATTATAAGGAACATTGAGGCTGCTTTGCAGCATGAACATAAAATATAACACATACACATTTTGTATATGTATTGTTATTTTCATTGTTGATTGCAGCAGATGCCACTTAACTAGTCGTGTAAAGTAGTTGGAGCCACAACCATAACTACAACGACTGTAGCATTGCGTCTTTATACTTGTTTGTCAGGAAGGGAAGCAGGCGTCTCTGGCCGCAGACTTCTCCATCACTCAGTTTAAGCACATTGGTCGTCTGCTCATGGTTCACGGCAGGAACAGCTACAAGCGCTCTGCTGCGCTCGGCCAGTTTGTCATGCACAGAGGCATGATCATCTCTACCATGCAGGTACAGTGGCTTTAAAATGTCAAAAGTCTGTTCTGATTAAACTGTAAAATACAGTATGTGTATCACTTCATGTCTTTTAAAGCCACGTTTGATGATATGTTGATCTTAATGTTTGTTTTTAATCACTGGTAATTTAGCTGTTTGGTACAACTAAGACAAATTTTCATATTTTTTACAGTTCCCAACTTAATAACTTAATTATTTTTGTCCTCAGGCTGTGTTTTCCTCCATCTTCTACTTTGCCTCTGTCCCCTTGTACCAGGGCTTTCTCATGGTTGGGTAGGTGACTAAAGAATATATGAAATGTTTTGTTACTTTTCCCACTACATCACATCTCCAGTCAATCCAGCACAGCTAATTTGTTAGTGACAATGCTGATTGTCTCTTTGATTTCTCTTTCTCTTTCTCTTTGAACACCACGACAGCTTCAGTGTAGATACAATGTGTTCTGTTTTGTGCAGGTACGCCACTATCTACACCATGTTTCCAGTGTTCTCCTTGGTTCTGGACCAGGACGTGAAACCAGAAATGGCTCTGCTCTACCCAGAGCTTTATAAAGACCTCACCAAGGTACGCATTTGTCAAAATATTTTATACTAGTATTTAACAGCTCCCACATTGTCATATCATTTAGAAGCATGTTGCACCTTATTTCTCTTTTAGGGACGTTCGTTGTCATTCAAGACTTTCCTCATTTGGGTTTTGATCAGTGTCTATCAAGGTAAGGTGTACACTCTCTAAAGCATCAGTCACTCTGATTTGTAGATTAAAATATGGGTTTCATAAAAAATATCTTAAAAGTTTTTAACAGAACCAACTAAAAACTTGACAGTGTCTCTAAAAAATGACTTTGACAGCAAATCCTCAACTACCATTTCATCATTTCTACTGTGCCTAATTCCAGGGTCCCTGGGCCTCTTTAAACTCTCAGACAGTCAGTTTCTCAGTATCTTAGGTTTCCGACCACCATACACTTTTACATGCAGGCTTTTGTCCGTCCAGTAAATCGATATTTCTGTAATCACTAAGCCATGCAGCGTGTGAGAAAGATCTATGTTCCCACTCAAGCATGACTTCCTGACAGCTTGAGGTTTTTAATTAAAGACCAATGCCATCTCTGTGGTGGAAAAAAGAGAAATGTGAAGATGATATGAGAGGACAACAGGACAGGAGGGAAATATTAGGCACCAGACTACCTTAATTTATTAGAGTTTGACTCGCAGGAATGCACTGTATGACGACTGTATGAAAAAGCAATTATGTGATCTGTTATAGGCTATTAAGCTCAATTTGTGTAGTTTTATGATAAAATGAAAAGCTATCAAGATACAGTAGGCGCCTAAAGATGAGTGAGTGTCTGGACGCTTAAGACACTAGAGCACATTGTGCACCTTTTACCTTCATGAATAATGTTATTAAATCAGTCCTTATCTCCAGACACATTAATCCTCAACTCAGTCAACTGTTTGTTATGTTTGTGAAGCCGACCTGAGAAAAATGTTGAACGAAAGAATGCTTGAGGAAAAACGCTGGAATAACTTTTTCCACCCCTTTAAACGAGTCCATTAGGACAGACTAATCCCGTGTGTTAAACTTGTCTCCTCTGGCGCCACCAGGTGGCATCCTGATGTATGGCGCGCTGGTGCTGTTCGAGTCAGAGTTCGTGCACGTGGTCGCAATCTCCTTCACAGCGCTCATCCTGACAGAGCTGCTGATGGTGGCACTGACCATTCGCACTTGGCACTGGCTCATGGTGGTGGCAGAGTTTTTCAGTCTTGGCTGTTACCTCGCCTCACTCGCCTTCCTCAACGAGTACCTTGGTAGGTATTGCTATTATGAAGGACACTTATTTAATTATTGGTTGAAAACCATGTAGCTAAATAAATATAAGCAGTGTTCTGTCAAAAGTTACTGTTTGGTTATTATTATTGTTGTTTGTTTTTCTATCTATAAGCTCTGCATACTTTCACATAAACCAAATAATCAGAAGTTGAATTTAAAAACATAATGTACTTGAAATATTGATCCATTATTAGTAAAGCTGCCTTTTACTGTGGCTCAGTTAATGGATTGATGGCTTCAGACTTTTCTATTTAGCTTTCAGTGTAATGAAAGGACAGCCTCTAATTTGTTAAGCTAACATTTCAATGGCTTCAGGCTCTTTCTGTTGATTTTAATGTAGCGCTACCTGGCACCTGAGTGTTGTGCAGTACTTCAGCTCTGTGCTTTACTGCTTCTCTTCTGCACCTCTCTGTGTCTGTCTTCACTGCCAACTGTTTTTGCGCTGCACTCAATCTCTTTCCGCTGCACTTTTTTTGCTTCTGTATGTTGGCAACAGGCATAGGCAGGGTGTCCTTTGGAGCTTTTCTTGGTAGGTGTGCAGCCTGTAAATTTCCTCATTCCCTGATCCATGTCTCTGTATTTCTACTGTATGTTCTGGTGGAGCCATTTTTGCCTGCTTCATTTGAGTGTTTTTCAAATGCACATCTGTATTGTCTCACGTCCTCTATTTCACTGTGTAGTTCTCATTTTAATGCATTTTAAAATTGTATGGCTGGTGTTCACATTTTTATCCCTTGTAATCATATGTTGACTCTTACATTACTTGCCTAAAATTATATAATAATCTAATCTGAAACAATAATATGTGTATTTTTTCCCAGACTTGTCATTCATCATAACTTGGCCTTTCCTGTGGAAAGTGTCAGCGATCACGCTGGTCAGCTGTCTTCCTCTCTACATAATCAAATACCTAAAGCGCAAGTTTTCACCACCGAGCTACTCCAAACTATCCTCGTGAGCCGAGCTTGGATTATCTGTATTGTAGTTTTGTGTTTCTTCTTCAGCACTTTTTTACTCATCGATCCTCAGTGATGGACAGGTGACCTGTAGAAGTTAAAGGAACCACTGAACCTATTGTAAATGGGGAGAAATACTTATTATTCTTTGGATTTATTTCGCTGAGACTTGGGATTACTTGAAAATATGGAGCACATAATAAAAGACTACAAACGGATGGATTTTGCCACAAAAAGAGTGAAAGTGTATGAGTGGCTACGCTTGAAGTAGAAGGCCTGAAACACTTGACCCTGTTTTGTTGGAAAGGGTCAATCTGCCTTCTTCTGTTTTAAGGCATTTATATAAAAAAAAATAGCTTCAAGTGTCATTTTATACAGTTCAGATGCATTAATTTCAAATTTCCAATTTTTTATATGTGGAGTTCCAACTTTTTTATGTGTTATTTTTATTATTAACTACAGTTGCTGGTTTGCTTAAGGGATAAAACGGTTTACTTTAAAGTCCTGTGTCATTGTAAATGAACCGTTTACATACAGTTTTAGTTGCTTTTGCTGTCAATGTAAACTTCAATGTGTTTAACTCTACTTTACAAACGTGCATTAACCAAAAGGAAGAACATTTACGATGACATTAAGAAAGAAAATACACGTTGTTTTTCCTGGAGACACTGGCTTCGGACTGAATTTCTGTGCATTTGCTGCTACTGTATTTGTTCTCTACATTTTTTAAAATGGCGAGTGACATCAGCAGTCCATCATCTGTGTAGTGTAAAACCAGCACTCCAAAGCAACATTATGTAAATGTTGTATTGTCTGCATATTTGGCCTTGATTGTACTGCATAGTTTTTTATGTCTGTCTGTGACCACCGGTCCTCCTGTCAGGACGTGGTAGCTTGTTTTGTGCCTCATCACAGTGCATGTTAATGTACTGAAGCTGCATCTCACAGTATTGGATGTTGAACAATCAATCAGAGGTATCTCTCCAGTCAGATCTCAACTCTAAGAGCTTGAATCCTGTTGTCCTTGATTTTCTAAACATAAATCTACTTCGAGTCACAGTAAAAGATCCTGAAACTGTGACCGCTGTTCTGCCTTTATTGACAGAATGACTCCTCTGGGCGCCTGTGACATTCAGCTCATTTTCAGGAGGAATGAGTTTTATCATTCACTCTATGTAAAAAGTGTTAAGCATGTTGAGCACAGTGGGGAAAAAACTAATAGTAGTTAAACTGGCTTCTTAAATGTACACTTGATCAAACAGGGTGTAGTGTAGCTATGTTTATTTGTAAGGTTGTCTCAGGCTGATGGTTCCAAAACGTAACTGTGTTATTTTGCTTAAATCATGGCAACCATACTGTAAAATGTAGCTACACTGTAAGAAAAGTAGTGGATGTAGTTATTTGGGAAAGAGTGTGACACTTAGGTCGCGAACTGGTGATTTATGGTCTTATAAAAAGCAATTCCAAATGTTGATTCCTGTGTTTTCTGCTGAGATCTGTATTGTGTATATGTGTTGTATAAATTTCTTTCTCGTGAACATGCTTTCCATGTCCTACACTGCGAATTATTTTATTTATAACATTGTTATTGATTAAAGAGTAATAAAAAGGAGCAACAGATTCCTGAGTTTCTGCATTTTTCTGACAAAAGTTAAAGGCTAGTGTTTTATCACAAAGTTTGTTATGTGGCCACTAGATGGAGGTAGACACCAAATACACACTAAGAGAAGAAATGGTACTGTAAAGGAGCATTGCACTCAAATGGGAAAGTATTTTTCATTAAATACACTTTGTTACTTTTAGTATTGATGGCCTTGTGACGAAATGTGGAATGTATGTGAAACAAAACATTATTACACACGTTTTTGCATGTTGCACAACTGAAAACCAACATGTTTGTAAGACTTAATTACTTTAATTCTGCATTAAGTTAAAGTTTGGATTGATTTTTTTCTTCAGTGTTCCTCTGGTAGAAAGTACAGTGTCAAATAAATATAAACAAACACAGTATTTCTAAGAAGATGAAACACAGTGATGACTTTTCAGTCCACAAAACATTTTTCTAGAATTGCTAAAAAGTGTGAAGGTGCTTTTCTGGCAAACTTCAGCGCTATGTTTTTTGGGAAAAAAAACACTCCTTGGTATGTGTGATGTAAAAAGAGAGGTCATCTAGTTAAATCAGCTGTTTCATCAGCTGAAGAAATATTGTGTTTGTTGATATTTGTGAGTTTTGGTCATGAGTTTTATGACTAATCTATGCAGAAACCCAGGAAATTACAATTAGTTCACCAAATTGTAAAACAGTTGTCTTTTAATGTTTTTTTCAAAACACATGTTGCACCCTCTTATAATTATCACAATTTTAAAGGAAAGTTTATGAGTAATACCTTATATCATGAAGCCAAACTATATATTTGGAGAGGTACATAGTACAACAATAACAAACTAAACCAATTAGTAATTACAGATTGTATCTTTATATGTGAGAACTACATGGGAAGATGTAATGTATTGCACCATGTTTTACCATGTACCATAGGCAGCCACTGAGCAAACAGACAATGTGTTAATAATTTCTTGCAGGGGAGGAAGTACTTTGTGGATGGAGGGTGATCTAGTGATGAATGTGATGGTCCGATGGCTTTTACATGTTAAGAAATGTTCTCTTTCGTGTGCTCGTTATCATATCGTAGCTGCGCATCCATACAATGGACAGTAGTGATGGACTATAGGTTGTATTTAACTGTTACTGCAGCATATGGGCAGATATGGAAGATCGCTGTGGTGTGTTTTCCCAGACAGTTGCAGTTAATGTCCTGCACGAGGAGTTTCGATGGACTGAATAATGTTCATGTGACTGGAGATTTATTGTGCTAATAGAGAACAGTGTGTCTTTGTTGCAGCGATCTTTTCATGTAGATATTTAGTGTTAATTTATGGCTCTTGATGAAACGATGTAATTTAAGATCAGTCTGGGTTTTCTTTTTATGCCATGGCCTGTTTTGAAATATTATGAAATCAAATAAGATAGTAATTACCAATTATTTAGGACTAGGAGAGGAATGAAATGCCATGAAGAGAAATAAATATTCTAAAATATACTGGCACCAAGGATGAAGATGTAAATGCTGATGTTTAGACACAGAACAAGGACAGAAGCTGTATTTAAAGCCTTAATTAGCTGCATAGTGAGGTTAAAATGCAAAGCAGAGGTTTCATCATGGTGAAAACCGTAAAGACTTACACTAACCCCAACACGCAAAACACATTATTATGTGTTAGAAGATGTGTTCATGTTAAATGATGTTAAGGCCCCATTGTATATATCAGGCTGTGCCTTCAACCTGCACTGTCCCACAACAGGAGTTACTGTTCTTTAACCTACTGTATTTTTAAACTGACCTCATGCACTGTAAAGCCACCTTTACCTCTTAAATACACTTACATTATATCTACACTGTATCTGCTGGGCCAAAATGCTGTGGCTGGCCCCTCTCACTTTAATCTGAATGCCATGGCCCACTCAATAGTCAACTCATTATTCCTTCTTATCTATGTCCACTAGTTAAATCAGAAGATTACCACTGCCTGGCTTGAAGCATTCTTGGATTCCATCATCACCCAAGAAAGGAGCCAGTTCTTGACGGTATGAGCTGGCTTTTTGCCTGTTGTCTATAAGATACTGTAGCCAGGCAGCTAAATCTGAGTGCCTACCGACGTCGATGTGAATTCTGTCGCTCAGGATTATGCAGTTCCATAAATACTGTCAATCCAGAAGGTTGTTTCTGAAAGGGATGCATCATATGTTACCTGTGAATAGACGTCAGAAATCCATTCAATATTATGCTTTTAACATGTGGTGAGGTTTTCCAGTGTTTCTGCCCTATTACCAGATTATGATGCGATGTGAGAAAAATGTGAGAAAAAAACACTGGACCATAAGATTATTTAAAGATTATACTATAGAAAATAGACATTGCTGAGAGCTCATATCACGGTTCCTGGTTTCAGTCTCTGCAGGACAGTCAAATGTGTTTAGATACATTTAATGTATACTTTACGTAAAACCTACACAGAGGAGAGCAAAAGCCTCTGTTTAATGGTGTAACTGTAGCAGCATGACAGTGGAGCAGTTAAGTTTACTGGATGGAAGTTAATGTAATGTTTCATCTCTTGCTCAAGAACTGGTCATCTGTCATAAAAAATGTCTCGTAATTTAAAGCCCTAAAGGATGAGACATTTTTTTAAAAAACCTTCTGCCTAAACCAGATTTCATCCCTTAAGTAAGAAATACGAAACACTTACGCAGCAGAAATTTCAGATACATGGAACATTTGTCAAATTTGTGTATTTTTCATGTTTTTGTTGCTTTTTTAAACGCTGGAGGGAGACCTGCCATTATGCCATTATGCTATCTTGTTACTACGGGGCTAAGCGGTGTGTGTTGCCATATTCCATCTGACTGGGCTTGTTATAAAATTCCACAGCACAATGTTTGAATTAAGAGACAACAACCAGTAGAGATAAAGTTACTGGTAATGATATTCCCTCACTGGCTTCAAGAGTTTGGAATATAAAATGAAAGACAAGACTCTTCATTCGAGGAATCCTACGATGAAAACAGTCCAAACTACCTTTAGTTATTTATCTGTACACAAAATACTGTGCCGCAGTTGACATATCAGCATCCATCCCCCAAAATGACTAAGTTCAGTCACTTTCAGTGTTGACTCATCAAATACTTTTAGCTTTTCCACACATCAAGTTGTTGCTACTGACACATCACTGGTTTATCTATACTGTAAAGGATTGTTGTTGTTTACACAGTAAATTTCCCATATTATCAAAAGTAAAATTTAAATGTTTATGCAGCGTTATTGGAATGGCAACACGAAGTAACCACAAAACAAAAACCCCACAATGCTAAAGTGTTTGAAAAGTTGTCTGGAGCCATTAGGAGCTAACATTACTTAAAAGCATTTAGCAGCGAACCTGGAGGTCCAAGATAACAGCCTCTTATTCAACAGTATCATGTTTAAATACTTTAACAGCAAAAAATTGATGAATCCTATAAACTTCAATTAATTAATCACAGCGTGTAATAAATTAATTGGTTTAATCACTGTAGGACTACCTCACTGTCAGATTTGCAGCTTGCTGACAGATAAGCTACTATCAAGACAACCTAACATCACAGTTTTAAATGGAAAGAATTCGACTGCGTGGATTTGGGGAACATTAGGTAGTATGTTCCGCTGTTGTACTGATGTTCTAGTGCCTGCACTTAAAGATACAGTAGGCAACTTTTTCAAGAAATATGCTACAAAACATATCTTAATGTGGAAAGGTGCTTTTCAAGCCTCCTGTGAACCCGATGCATTGAGCAGCACTGCCAGAGGTGCACAGACATTAGTACGCTTTGGAGCTTTTTCAGTTTTGTAATTTTAGAGTGAATTGATTTTGAGTCTCATGCTTGACACCAGCTTAAGTTGCACATTGTAGCTTTATCGACTTCTCAACTTCATCTGAAAATGTCATTGCGTCCATTGTTTCCTGCTCAACAGATATGGCAAACACCTTCACACTGTTAATCCTTTTAGTGCTTCAACTGCAGATGACTCTTCAACTACTAAACATACGCTGTACGTGCAAACAGTTTGCCTTATGATTATAACTATAATCATCACCCCCTACGAAAATCATTCTAATTGTAACACTGGTACTTCTGAACTCTTCTTTCCACTGGATGATTACTTTCTGGTGTTGCTTGTGTCTGCTTGTAACTCTTTGGTTTTTCAAACCAGAGTGAAGAAGTATAAACCCCACTGAGGTGTTTCACTTACTGTGGCAGTTACAATTACACCACCAGTCAAAGGCTTGGACACAAATTGAAATTGTCATGTTTTTTATGAAAGGATACATGTCTTCAGCTGTGTTACCATAATGCTACCATTAATAGAAATAACAGCTGTTTCTAGCTGCTGTAGTCGTTTACAATATCAACAATGTCTACACTGTATTTCTGATTAATTAGATGTTATAAAAATCTGATTCTTCTTTGAAAAAACATGGTCATCGTGTGTGTATGTGTGTGCATTCAAACTTTTGACTTGTAGTGCAGTAAAAATGCTTATAAGGATGTTTTTAGACATGAATCACTTAAATAGATACTCCCCCATATCAACCGGTTGCTTCACAGGCCTACTTCAGTGTGTATTATAGCTACAAACATGTCTATGGTAACCACACTTCCCCACAGTTACACTAGCTCCATTCTTGACTTATGTAAACGACCTTGGGCACGTGTAGCCTGTGCAACCATGACCAGCAACTAAGAGACAGTAAAGTGCTGTGTGCCTCGGGAGCCATTGCTCAGTGCTGGGCCTGAGCTTCATGCCTGCTCTGGGACCGTTAGGGAGAGAAAATGAACCTCCTGGCCTTCGGCAAACGCTCCCTCGGTTCTGAAGACTCCTCCCTCCTGCTGTAACCAAGCAACGTGTGTTCAAAACAGGAAACAGAGCAGGGGATTCCGTCACAGCGGGCGAGAAAAAAAGGAGCACATTGATGGGAGACAGGAAGTCTGTTATAAAGAGCTGGGATGGTGGTGAACTGTGGTGGGGAGGGTCCCACTGCAATGACAAACTTACGCTGCCCTAACAACAACAACAACAAATTAAAAGTGCTGATAAATACAGTTGATTACTTAAAGCTCAACTATCTATAATAAAATTACTAATGACTCACGACCATTTCTCTTCCAAAACCCCACATTTCTTTCTCCAGCTGTGATAAATGCAGTGCTATTCGTGTACGTTTTAAGTTACATATTTACGTCGTCTGTTCTTTTCATCTCTCCTCTAGAGTTTCAGGCCACTGTCAGCTGTGCTGACAACCCTTGAATTTCTGCAGAATTTTTGGTCAAGGTTGGAGATTACTTAATGTCCTATGAAGCTCGTTTTCTGGTCACAGTCTGAACTCACTCTGAGGTCACAGAGACTATTTTTAATGTTTTATTGTTCTTCATCAAGACACACTTTATAAAATGCCAGTTATGAGTGCACATATGGTGAGGGGGTGCTCGAGCAGGCTCAAAAACACAAAGAAGTACAGTAATATGTTTTTTTAGTTTTCTTCCAGTTTATTTTTCCAAAACAAGCAGGTGATTCAGCAGTGGGAAAGCCAGCATTATGGGCTAGCTGTTTCTCAATTTATGAATAACTTACAACGCCGTCCAATGTTCCGTCGTGTTTCTGTTCAGACACAAATAAAGCCAGGCACTGGATTTTGAGGGTTAGAACTGTGGAAAGAAAAGCGAGTTGAGGTCTTTTCCACCTCCCTGCGGCCAAACCACGTCATACCGGGCAGAGCGAGTTTGGCAGTGGCCACAACGGGATGGCAAACGACAAAAATGCGTGGGTTTATGACAAGGAGACCAACCCCGAATCCCTTACCCCTCCTGAACTCTTAAAATGATGATACTCGAGTTGGGGTTGTGCAATGCTCCCAGCAGCAGGGATCACAGTGAGATGTGGAGTGAAAAATGTGTTTAAATGTTTCCTGATGATCTATGGTCTGATTAAATTAGCAATGTGATTGTGTCACTCATTAGCCTAAAAGATTGCACCATAAACAATGCTGCGTTGAGTATGTTGCTTTGTGTTTGTGTTGTCCTCATTAAGCTGCGCCGTTGGCTCTCAGAGAAGGTCACGCATTGGCGCAGTGAGAAGGTATCACAATAACTGAGTTTGACTTTTGGGATTGAAACCTGTTATAGTTATAATGTGACAATCTTCTAATGCCAAAAACATATTTTCACATGCAAACCGCTTGCACAAACAACAGAAGTGTGCCACAGGGTCTGTTCGCTTGGCAACCAGCTGCCTGATCAAGTTGCCCAACAAGTGCCCTGTGTATCACTGCCTCACACCCTCAATACTTCAGTCTTTGTCCTAAAGAAGAATGTAACAGCAGCTGAAAACCTGCTCTCACTGATTTAGACCTGTACTCACTGAGCCCACAGCTAACAAACCTTGATAGTTCAAACTGTGAACGGCACTGAAACACCTCTTTTCCACCTCATATTAAGTTCCTCTATAAACCTTTTATCAGCTGATTAGATTGACATATGCTCAATGTTTAATTTGATATTGCAATATTGTTAGCATACAATTTGTTAATCTATTTATGTATCAAGCATAGAGCAACATAGACATTCATTTAGAGTCATGTTACTGGCCAACCAATGAATTTAAGTCCAATATTCACTCCCTTTTACCAGCTCCTGAGGGAAATATTTGGCTCTTAAGATGGTAATTGTTCCACTATGTTCACTAATTTTGTCTGTTTGCCTTTTGGTGCTCGGAAGGTAGTATTCAATTTTCACTGATTGCCTGTTTCAACTTAAAACAAGGTTGATGAGAGTGGTTAGAGTGAGTCGAAACAGTCAAGTGTCAGGCTGTAAAAAAAAAAAAACAAAGCTGCGAGATAAAAAGATGCTCTGCAAAGATGAAGGCAACTGCAGAGTTGGGTTCTACTCCACTGTGGTTTTGCCACTGCAAATGAGCCCCTCCTCATCACACATAGTGCTTTGATGTGAAAGAAATTGTTGATTAGTGCAAAAAAACCCACAAAAGAATCGACTCTTTAAAACAAGAAGAAAAACCTTATCTAGAGTCAGTGAAAAGCAGAACTGAGGAGACGCACAGCTTGAAGGTTTAGTCATTGTTTTGATGTTAAAAAACATTAAATGAAAGATGTTAAATTCCATCTTTGTTATAGATGACACTTAAACCTGAAAGACTGAATTGGTTTATAGTTTACTAGTGAAAACTTGTGACTCAACTTACCCTAGAGGATTTGAGACTTGAACTGATACTGACTTTGACAAGACTGAATATGTCACTTGACAACTGATTCAGACAAAAAATAAATAATGCTGCACAACATTTCAGCAGATTTTCCAGCGTTGTTGATCTAAACACTTTTGTTCACTCTGTCGTGTCTTCATTATTAATGCAGGATGTTGGTGTTTCTCATTATCTGCTGTCCCCTCTTTTCAGTTATGAGTCTAGATCCATCCGGTCTGTAGCAGCCTGTTACCAGGGTGTCCACAAACCAGCACCAGGCCTGGCTGGAAAAACTACTAGACCCATCACTTCCCTGACGTAGTCAGGAGTCCACGAGTCAATCAGCCGCAGAGCTATTTATTAACTGCAGATGAGTGGAAGTGTTTACTGCAGCACATGTTTCGGTTACACATAACTGTGGAGTAGCAAGCTCCCCCTTTTGCCCCAATTAGGCGCCCCAGCCGTGATGGGAGATTTCCATGAGGTCAAAGAAATGAGTGGGGTTCTTTAAATGACTGGGGAGCCACTGAGCCACATCCCCATGATGAAAGAGACAGATAGGATTTCATAAGTGCTGTCACTCCCCCATATTCTCCGCTGGAGAAAACACTCTGCCAAAATGATATCCCACTGGGTGAGAAGGGAACATTGCTTTGGATGTTTGGCATGAATGTTGTTGCACAATAGAGTGGATTAAGGTCAGACTGCGGCGATGCACTCTGCACCTTTTTTGCAAAAGATATATTTATCATCACATTACTCATTTTGTTATTAATATTTCCGTAATAATATATGTCCGTCATGGCATCCAGCATGACCCTTTGAGGCATAATGACCATGGCTGCTCATGTAGAATCCTGTTGAATATGTTGATTCCCATTTTTAAGTTTTCTTCACTGAATATATTACTTTTTAGCCAAACCAGTGGCCTGGTTCCAGGGGTTTCTTTGGACCTTTGAGCTTTAAGACAGCTATGACCTTTAAATGAAGAAACACCTCTCTGGCATGGTGTGACAGTGGCATGACACCCCGCCATGATGACACCAAACAGGGCCAGCTGATAAGACGATGTGGTGCTGTAATGTAGATTCCTACCTCCAGGGATGGACAGACTCTTCGAAAGCCACCATGTGACCATTGTCATCACAGAAACCACAGGCCTGCTGCCAGCTGCTGAAAGGTCCAGGCCTGCCAAAGATAGTAACAACCCTGGCTGCTGAGGAGAAAGAAGCCGAATAAGTATACACAAACCGCAGAGAGCGGTCTATGGAAAACTCTATGAAGATTCTCAGTTCAGCGTGTCAAATGACCGGGTACAGGACTTGATTTTTATATAGTACTTCTATGCTAGTACAGATAATTATGTGCTCCGCGTCCCACAGATGTGCATTCTGTCAGGAGGAAATGGAAACGCAATTATTTGCCTTTGCAATAACTTCAAAACCCCAAGAAATGCCCGTGCAAGATCTGAAGGAAGTTTAATGTTTTAAATGTGAAGCAGCACTTGAGCTTTGTGTTCTGACCTGTTTCATCTCACCTGTTCTTGTATCTGTTGCTGCTCCAGGTGCAGCCTGACAACCCTGCAGCCATAACACAACATCCATCTGCTGTGAGCACTTGATAGATGATTGTTTCAGCAGTTTAATGTAAAATGCTCCTGAGGACTAGTCTGCTCATAAATCCTGACTGGGAAGATTCCACATTGGTGATGCAGATATCATAGATAAAGTGAGGGGAAACTACAGATTAATGCTGCTCACGATCATTAAGTCAATCATGGATCATAATTTGAGTTATATGGTTTCTTCTAACATATGTCATAGTGTTTTATGGTGTGCTATCTCCAGTTGTTCCACTGTTTATATTCAGGAGGAGGTGCACCCGGGCTCTAACTGCAGGTTTATCTTTAGCAGGCTCTGTATAGGATGCATTTGGCTCTCCCCCGGCGAGGCTTATTTTACTCATCTTGGAGCCTTCGGGCTTCACTTCCAGCTCCGCTAATTGGCCTCCTTCGCCTCTGGAAAGCCCTGTGTAAGAGAGGATCTCCGATGCACCCATATGGTGGTCGGACGTGTAGCTACGTCAGAGTTTGGAGAGGCGGTGCGCCGCCGCCGAGGTGATCCCCGTGTTTAAAAACGCAGAAGTCCTCTGCGCGCCGGAGCAGTGCGTCACCGCGACCCAGCAGAGCCAGGATCCCCCGACACAAAGTCAGATATCTCAGCAGAGCGGCGAAAATAGCTTCTCCAAATGAACACGTCCGCATTACTCATGATGTTGTTCCACATCTTGTAATATTCTGGACGCATGTCGTTTAGACAATTTTCCATTTTGGATGCGACTTTTTTTCCGTATTTGAAATAAAACCAGCAGATTTTGACTTTGTAATTTTTTTTATTCTCGTTTACTTGCGGTGATACAGCGATAGAGGATCCTGAGCAGCAGCTGGGGATTATAATTCACTGCGCTATATGGATAAGGAATAGCTCTCATCTGAACAGTACTCAGAGTTTGATCTCAGAAGCTTCTCTCTGCTCACTGAAGAAAATGAAGTCTGCCGAGGAGGGTGAGTTTGGCTTTTACTCACTACAGTGGACTGTCTCTTGTTATTACAGTGCTGGAAAGCTGTTAACGTGGCATTTATTCACTTTCTCATCAGTTTTGACACTTTGCGCCCATGTGCGATGCTGAACGGGGATGTTGTATTGAATAATGGCCACCCCCGCAGTTTCTACCCCTGTGAATGCTTGTATTCAGTGTAGTGCAGTTAGTTAGAGCAGTGGAGGTACAGTCTGCGCCCCGCCCTGCTGATTTGGAAAAGGTGGGCGTGGATCTGCTGCCTCTTCATCACTGAAAAGTGTTCCCAAAATAGTCAGAATTGGATGTGTGCTAATGGCTGACATGGGATGGTGGGTAAAGTTGTGAGTGATTCAGAGACCACTATTGAGTAGCGTCATTTAATGGCGCGGCCCCTCAGGCTACCTGTTGTCAGCTAATTCACAGCAGTCTAATTATAGAAAACAAGCATTTCAGTGCTACTGTGTCACACACCGCAAGCAATATTAAATGCAAGCATAATTTTCTTTTATTGCGAGGAGTCATATGGTGCAGCAGTGATGTCAGTCTTTATGGTAGGCCCCCTAATTCTCCTTAATTTACAGCAGACAGGAGCTGTGGTGACTGCATCTGTCTGCTGTCTCCATCCCTATCAGTCTGCTACACTGTGGTCACATCCACCCAGCCTCATGCGCCATATAAACACAGCTCCCATTCCCATGTTCCCCCTCCTCTGCCCCTGCTTGTGACCTCAGCCTTCGCCACAGATGGGCAGAGTTTCATGTGACCCAGCGGGAGCGTTGGCATGAGACCATGAGCTTCCCCGGCCTGGGTACAGCGTGCACCTTTACAGCGTACAAATAAACGAATCAGGTCCCGTGTTTATTTTCTGAGGCTGTTGGAACATGAAACTGGCCAACAAAAGCATCAGTGTATGTTTTCATAATGTTACAGTTTATGGGCTGCAGCATGTGCATTAAGTGGCATAAATCTGGCAGTGTGAAATGGAAAAAAACACCTGGTGTTGCCTTTGGTTATTTTTAGTTTTTGTTATTTCTGGCTCCTGTATTTATGTCTTCCAGCTTATTTCCTTTGTACAGTTTGTGCCATGCGGCGATGTTTTGTGTCACTGGGCTCAGTGTGTTTGGGAAACCCCATTAGGTGAGGAGATATGTTTAAACTTGGGGGATAGCTAGGGGCCAATCAAGTCGACAAGCTGCTCTTTTGCCATTATAGGAAACACCTCTGCAACAGCAACTTGGCAAACGTCTCCCTCTCAGTAAAGGAGCCAGTGAATGTGTTTGATTATCATGGTAACAAACTCAATCTGTTTGTTTTCCAGAAGCATATGGCTACACGCCGAATATTAGTCTCTCCCTCCCACTGGGCAACCCTTGTCTTCCCGCCCAATACCACAGCCTCCAGTCCAGCCCCACTATTTCTGTCTCTGTTACCGAGCCTCACCGTTATGACACCCAAGACGACGTGAGAGTGACCGGCTACTATTCGCCCTCAAGCATCCGCCCAAGCGGAGCACCAACCTTGGAGAGCCCTCGTATCGAGATCACAGCGTACGGTCAGTTTCCTGAGGATGAGGTGGAGGAGAACAGCCTTCCTGTTGCCAAGCGAGTCAACTCCATAGTGACACTGACACTCCCCAGTGCAGATGGTTACCGTGACCCCAGCTGCCTGAGCCCTGCCAGCAGCATCTCTTCTCGTAGTTGCCAATCGGACGCCTCCTCCTACGAATCAAGCTTCTCTTACAACTATGACAACTCACCCCAGAACTCCCCCTGGCAGTCTCCCTCTGTGTCCCCCAAGGGCTCCACCCTTGCCCTTCCAGGCGATGGCTGCGCCTCTGGTGGCTCCCCTCGCCACTCTCCCTCAACCTCACCCCGTACAAGCGTGACAGACGACTCCTGGATGGGTCAGCGTAATTCCAGGCCCAACTCGCCTTGTGGTGCAAAGAGGAAGTACAGCTTCAATGGCAGTGGAGTGCAGCACAAGCAGTACCCCTACTCACCCAACCACTCCCCTGGACCATCCCCGCAGACCTCCCCACGCCTCAGTGTCACAGAGGAGGCCTGGCTCCCAAATACCAACCAGTACACCAATTCAGCCATCCTGGCAGCCATCAATGCCTTGACTACAGATGGAGTGGTTGACCTGGGTGAGGGAATCCCTATGAAGGCCCGCAAAACCAGCCTGGATCACAGCCCCACAGTCAGCCTGAAGGTGGAGCCTGTGGGTGAGGAGTTGACTGCAGGGCAGCTCTGTGAGGACGAACACCCCTCAAATCGCACGTCGTTAAAGAAGGAAGGCTACTGTACCGGGTTTCTGGATGTGCCACAACACCCATATTCCTGGTCCAAGCCAAAGCAATATGTAAGGTAAGCAAGAAGATTTATTAAAGCGTAAATCTAATTATTATATGAGTAGAATTATACAATTTATATCAGTAGTTCTCCACATATACATTTAAATAGTGTGGATACACTGTGCATATTGAGAGAAGTAAGTTTAAGCATATTTGTAATTTCCACTTTATCAGGCCTGGCATATCACACTGTTCACATTTTGCACATAGTACCTAGATAAGTGCATCTAAAATAAACCTCCTCCCTTCTTGTTAAGTTAACATGTTGGACATGTTTTCACCCCGACAGCCCAACCCTGCCAGCGCTCGACTGGCAGCTGCCGTCCAGCTCAGGGTCGTACAGCCTGCAGATTGAGGTGCAGCCCAAGTCCCATCACCGAGCCCATTATGAGACCGAGGGCAGTAGGGGAGCAGTGAAAGCCCTGGCAGGAGGACACCCAGTTGTTCAGGTCTGCTAAACCAGTGGGTTTTAACTTTTGTGATGACTTTAATGAGTTCAGAGCTTCTTCAGAGCACCTTATTACAGGTTACAGACTACTAAAAGCACTTAAACTGGTTTCTGTCTCTTTAATAGAATTATTTTTAGACAATCCAATATTTAATAAGTAAGTAAGTGAAAGTTCCTTAAGCCCCTCATGGCACAGCTCCCATGTTGAGAAACTAGTCTGTTTGGTTTCCTGTGATGATTAGACCAACACATGGTGCAACCATTAGAACCACTTATCCTCCTACTTCTTACCTCGTCACTTCTCGTCTCGGCACTTTCCCCCTCCTGTTTTCTACCTGACATGTTAAAATAGATTGAGCCGACGTGTTTCATGACCTGCCTGTTATGTTATTCAACAATGTCGCATTTCTGAATGGAATACCACGGGTATGCTATTAGGCAGACCAGTCCACTCAGTCAGTTCCTGTCCAGACAAGGAGTGAGTCACACTTTTCCATTGCGTCCTCCAGTGCAGCACAGACAGTTACAAAGCAATGTAGCATGGCCAGTAAGAGCTTAGTCATGAGCTTTAACCACAGTAGCTCTGGTGGTCGAGTCTAACGAAAAGAAATGTGGACAACTGCAGATATGTTTTGGTTATAAACCCATCTGGTCCCCCAGCCATAACTCCTCACCGCTGACCTCAGTCTCTGTATAAATAAAGGGTCTGCAGCAAGAAGTTGGGCAAAGTGAGCACTAAGCAGGGCTGTCAGTTTAATTAATACCTTTTGACATTTTATTAATACATTTCAATAAGTCTACCAGTTTACCAGACATTCGTCACACTTTTCTATGTCTACCTCTCAGTTTTGATAAAATGTCATTTTAAAGTTTTCCTTATTGCCACAGAGGAGCAGTTAGCTAATGTAGCCCTTTAGTTCGAATAGAGACTGCTAGCATTGCTAAGCAGCCATTTTAAGAACATGAGTTAATATCAGTGTTTGTAGGTTTTGAATAAATACCTCAAGTTAAATGCAACATTAGGTGCCCAAATGATACTGGATTTTAAAGGCCAGTGATATTTAGGAAAATATAAAACAGAATAAGCTAACGATAGAAAGGATATTAACATTATATAGATAACAATATCCTGCTCTATGTTTGTTTTGTATCATAAACATGTGAAATAATAGACTTTTCTAATACAGATACCTTAAATTTGCTTATTAAAGAAATGTGAGTAAACTTCAGGGTTTGGTTTGATTCCCAGTTGCACTTGGTCAAAGTGTCCAACTTAAACCTCATAGTAGCAACAATTTCCCATGGGTGATTGATAAAGTGTATCAAAATGTAAAAAAAATGCACAGTACTAAAGAGGCATTATATAGGAAGGATAAGGATAAACGACAGTGATGCATACAATAATAAAAATAATAGCTATTTTGCTATTTTGCTATTTTGCTAACATCAGCTGGTGACTTTAGCTCCAGTCAGTATTCAGGCTAAATGCTCGATTTTTAAGTTCCCCTTGAATGAGCTGCGCACAGCTAGCAAACTGTTGAAACAGGCCGCAGATGCTGATGAGACAGCTCTTGTAAAAATTAAATTGAATTTTATTGCAAACATTTTATTAAAGTTTAATTAGCAGCAGCATTCCCACGTGTATATCACCACTAATCATTATCCTAAAACTCCCTTTGTGTTTCTAACCAGGTATTTACACTAAATGGGTAAAATTTAACAGGGTTTTCCTTTCTGGTTTGTTCATCACACCGAAGCAGGAAAAAGGACACAGAAATTTTATATTGGTATTCATCAGTGAAATATCAAAATTTGGACAACAAACATGTTGTACCATCCAGCGTTTTGCAACTTTAGCTACACATCTGTGCAAGACGTGTATTTGTGATGAGAAGGTGCTAATGATTTAATGACAGGGGTCTGGGTTCACCCCAGCTGAAACAGAGAGTGTGTGTTCTCCTTAAATGTAAACCCAAACCTCCCCCTACTTATGCGCCAGTTACCACCCCAACCACACAGACTTCCCTTTGTTTAGGAAAGTTCCCGTGTGTATGGCTGACATCATTGCATGCTGCGTTCTGTGGAGGCGGCAGCAGCTAAACCACACACGTTTCTGGCAGGCTGTGATAGATCTGTTGGAGGGAGCCTCAGACAAGGCAGCCCCATCTTTGTGACTTCCTGATTACATGGTACACAGGGCGATGCAGCTGCTCCTGTGGACGCTGACTGACAAAGCCTCTGAGGCTCATCCCTTCGCTCCTGTGACTCAAACCCTGCCCAGACTTTGCAGAGTTTATTCTGGAAGGTCTTGATCTTTGCGGTACGCTTTTTCTCCAGATCCAGCATCCAGCACAGCTAGACTGGCTGTTTTCTGTTCTTTTTCAATGCCATCGCTGCTGCCTGCCTCAACCACACCCGCCCTTATAGCAGCAGCAGACTAAAGTATGCCCCTCTAAAGTGCTGTGTGCAGTCCTCACCGCAGTTAATTCTCAGGGTTTCATGCTGTACTTTGGTGGAGAGGAAATACCCCCTATTCAAGTCTGTGAGGTCTCCTTATTTTCTCTGTCTGAAGTCGGCTTTCATGATTTGCCCATTGCTTAAAAACTCACCCAGCTTGAAGTGCATTTTTTGTAGATTTTAACTGTACTATTTAGGAGTCATGTGTGTTTTCGTGGCCAAGATCAAATTTTGATTTCTAAACAAAGCGTAATCAACAAATATCATGTGAATCAAAAAGCGTGACAGAATGAATTGCTGGTCTCACTGGGCTTATCCTTCTTATAAAACTGAAACACAGTAGTCCACGTGATGGGAATGGAGAAGGAGTCCTGGTCGCCCTCAACACTTTCCCCTTCTCTTTGGTGCCTTGAGCAGCTGGAGTCTCAGCATTCCTCTTCTGGATGATAATATGAACTAGGGAGGGGTAGCTGTATTGCCAGTGTCAAGCTGCCAGGGTGGAGGAGTAGAGGGTTTACATGAACTGGTATCACAGCGATTTAAGTGCAACAACAAGTCGTAACTGTTGCCTGCTGCAACAGCAACTGCTACTGTTGCTTTATAAAAAAAACACGATTCAGTTCACCGAGTGAAAACACGAGAAACCAAGGTTTCTTGATTGCACGATTGCCACTGTGATACTTTTATGTCTGAAAATGATGGATGGCGATACAGATGTTTCTACAAACGCATGCTCTGTCAAGTTTTGGACGCAAAGCAACTGAAAACAGCTGACAGCAAGCAGATGACATTGGGTTTGATTTGTCTAGACTTGTTACTAATGATAATTCAAAGCACATAATCAGTGATCTGTTAGTAATTACATTTTGAAAGTAACCACCTAACCTTGTGAGTGGGCTACCTCACTTCATCGCACTCCTTCCTGCTGCCTAAATAAACATCATTGCTAGGCAGCAACCCATTTCCTAACACAAATATACAGGGCTTGTGCAGGCTCTTAACCCTGACAGGGATCCTACTCAAAATCACATGTTAGGCCTCCCTGGCCTGAGCCTTTCACTCTCGTTGTGGGTATTCCTCACCTCACTTCTTGTGTGACCACGCTCTTCATTTCACCATTTCCCTGTCGCTCGATTGTTTCGGGTGACAGTCTTGTCCAGAGTGGCTTATAATTGTGTGGGAATCAGTGACTAACCCTGTAATGCTGTGACAGGGTGTGGGGATGGTGAGGATTTTAAGACATGCCTCCTGGTCACAAGTTTTAGCTAGTTTTTAAAGCACTGTATCTATGGCCCAGGAAGAAATACGTATGTTTCGTATGATGTTAATTATATTTAAATTATAAACTAAAAAGCTAAAGTTGACTATGTTTTAATATTAATTCCCCACAGTGAAAACATTAGAGACCAACAATATTATTTTCTTTAATTAATACAACATATATTTGCATCCAGTTCATGTGGTCAGTTGACGACATCTGTACTGAAATTTACAAACAGGATGCTGACATAACCGAGATGCCAAGTTCTCTAATTCCTTCGCCGCCTCACTGTATGGCTGACATACGTAACTGTCAGATAGTGTCAGTAGCAGCACTGTTCTTAAATTTCAGCCTGCGGGTTTGGGCTTCATGCTCACACTCTGCAGTCTGGGTGGTTGAGGTCATCCTGGCAGTAGGCGTCCTGTCAAGCAACACCTCTGGCGGTCTGGGAATACTTAAGAAGCTCTGTGTAGAGCCCGCCATCTACAGAGAGCAGCACTTCTGTGCCTCAACCTCCATCCTGCTGGGATCTTTTTACTGATAGAAATCAAAGCAGGTCCAGAGTTTTTCATGACCCAGATTGGTGCTGGGCCGGTGGGACTGACATGACCTTGACTGTTCCAAAACACTGGCTCAGGCTTGTCACGAGTTGAGCGTGGCTCTCACAAATCACAACGCTGCCTGCCCTGGGTGGTTTTACTGCTCTCTGGCAGCTGCCCCAGAGATTCTGCTACTGTAGGATCAACATCTTGGCAGACCTGACATGAACTAGTGAGAAAGTATATAAAGGCAATTGGTAGTAAATTTAAAGAAGATGAAAAGGGTGATTATAAGATCCTAAATGGGTACTTTGTTTGCAACGCACCTCATGCTGAGAGCCTGACCTCTGTAAGACCAACGTTTGTTTTTGAAGGCTTAACCGCAACCGCGTCTTTTCTTCCTCCCTTCTTATTTAGCTACATGGCTACATGGAGAGCGAACCTCTGACCCTTCAGCTGTTCATTGGCACAGCCGATGACAGGCTGCTGAGGCCCCACGCCTTCTACCAGGTCCACCGCATCACTGGGAAGACAGTGTCCACCCCGAGTCATGAGGCCCTGCACAACAACACCAAGGTGCTGGAGATCCCACTGCTGCCAGAAAACAACATGCGGGCCATGTGAGTATCAGAAACTGTACACATTCAACATTAAAACTGCTCTAGACCTGCTTTCTGGAAGCAAGCCCAAGTCAAGCCTCCACTAATCTGATAATCTTAGAGATTTTGATTAATTCAAGAATCAACATGGACTAGTTAAAAGTTGGAGTTAAAAGTTAAAGTTAAAAGAGGCTAAATTTGAGTCTTGTAGGACAAGGACAACTTAATTAAAACACCATGGTTTAAATTTGTTGATGTTTCAAGTCCAAGAAATTTATTAAATTGCTACTAACTTGTCTGATCCATCTGAAAAGTCCATGTTTAGTCTGGAGTCAGTCAAGACTAATCTCTGTCAGGTCATACGATACAAATCATGTCCATTTCAGTCTTGATTTAGTTGAGATTAGTGCAAGTCACGTCTCTAGACCACAGCTGAAATCTCATTTAAATGCGTATCATGTCTGGAGTCCTCTTCAGATTTTACCAAGTCAGAACTTTCATATTTTAGCTTTCAGGTTTCAAGTCCTTAAGTCTTCAGGGGATAACAACAAATATTTGGCTTAATTCTGACTCCAGTCCAGATTTATGTCACATTACACACACTATTAACATGATTTGTGGCTTTATAATTTACTTGAACTGTCAGCTTTTCTGACCTGACTTGAAACTTTAAACTTGTGTCTCGATCCGAACGTACTCCAGAATAACGCCAGGGAGTAAACATGTGACACATCGCAGCCTGTTACAGCAAGTAAACACAATCTCTGCAAAGATGAATATCACTGATGTAACATGAAAATCTCTAAACTCTGATTTGATATTTACTTCAACTGAAGTATTCGTTTCCTCTGTGAGGGAATATTTCATCCCCCTGGGAGTAATTTACACCTCTCAACACGTTCTAGATCGTTTCTAAAATGTTTACATGCTGAAGTTATGAGGTTTGCTCCTGATGTACAGCATTCTGTGTGCATCTAAGTGCACAACTGTTGCCCTCTGTACACAGAAGGGTGGTTTTCCCATTTTATAAGCCTCAGAGATCAGATTACTGAGGAAGCTCAGAGCTGCTAACAGGGACCTGGGGTTTCTGTCTGAGCTGAAGGCAGTAGCAGCCTGCAAGCATCAGCACTTTCTCTTCGATTTAATGGATGTAACACATAAGCTCCCTTATACAACTACTTTCCCGCAGGATATGGTTTCTCTTTTCTCACAGGGGACACGCCTCACGGTACTTACAGTCTAGGCAAGGGATTTGTGGGAAATTTATTCATTCAGACTTGCTCTCCAGTGTGACATACAGATGTTTTATTATGCAGCATTGAATGCAGTCATTGTTATGTTTCTGAAATACTCGTGATGATTTAGAGGGACGCGTCTTAAATTAAACCTTTGATCAACATCATCATCATCCGATTTTTTTAGGAGATAATGAAGCCACAACATTTTACTTTGTATGACTCCAATTAAATGTTAATAAATCTGCCTCTGAACTTTTTTTTCTGTGGCACTGGACGCATCAGCCCATGTGCGAAGGCAGAGAGCTAAACAGCTGAGGTGCTTAGCACCAACACCTGATTACTTCGCCAGTGGAGCAGACCCTAGTGTCTGGCAGGAAGAATGCTAGGGAGTGTTCAAATGTGTGTAAAAGTTGACATTAACTAGGCTTTGAGGAATGCGGCATCAAGTAGCACGGCGATGGAAAAGCCAGAAACCGTTTGGAGGTATTTAAGTATGAAAAAGTCAGATGAGTGCAGTGCAGACAGAGAGGGCTGTTCGAGAGGAAGAGGAGGAGGAGGGGGCTTTTATTAAGTGTCTGATGAAGAGTTTGACACTGTAAAATGATGTAATGAATATTGTCAGCTGTTTGTTTCTACAGAGCCTGAGTTTTGTCCAAGAGTAGATGCAATGAGGTGTAAAAGCGCTGTTGGGAGGTGGTGTTAATCTTCACTGACATGACTGTAGCCTCGTTCAGGGCACCGCTGATAGACTCCAGAGTAGAACTCTCACTGAATTACAGTCTGATTAACTGTGACAGCATATATGTTGGTAACACATGTGATCATTTGCTTCGAGGACAGACTCAAACTGTTTGTGTTGTGTCTCCACTGACAGAATCGACTGTGCAGGGATCTTGAAGCTGCGTAATTCAGACATTGAGCTGCGAAAGGGGGAGACCGACATTGGACGTAAGAACACTCGTGTGCGGATGGTTTTCAGAGTTCACATCAACCAGGCCACAGGGAGAACAGTGTCCTTGCAAGCTGCATCCAACCCGATTGAGTGCTGTAAGTATATTTCCTTCAAAATATATTTCCTGGATGCCTTTCTTTATGCAACCCCTTTCCAATTGCTGGGCTTGGGACGAGCATTCAGAGAACACTGGCTTGTACACTGTGCGGGTTCAGTGTCTTGTCCAGGGACACTTTGACGTATGGGAGCTAACCAAGTCGTGAATCACCAAGGGCAACCTACCATTAGCGCCACCGCTACCTTCTATATAGTGCTAAATGTTGAATTAGTTGACTTACTGACTCCCTACACAGGGCTGAGAGCCTCTCTCTGAATTAATTTTCTTCCACTTCAGACTGTGCTTAGTCCTGCTGACAGCGTGGCTCTAGGTGCAGTGATGATGGTCTCTTGGCTAAATAGTCCACTTTGGCCAAGACTAAAAGGTCTATTTGATAGTTTGACATAAAATTTTGTACAGATGTTTGTGTTGCCATGAAGACGAGTCCTAATGTATTTAGTAATTTCATATAGCTCATCATGAGGTTTCAAAATAATGTTTTATGACCAAATAACCATAGTTAATATTTATAATATACCTTGTTAACACATCAGCATCTTAGCACTGACATTGTAATTATGTTAGCATGCTAGTGGTGGAAAGCAACTAAGTACGCACTAAGTACACTTAGTACACTTTACTCAAGTACTGTGCAATTTCAAGGTACTTGTACTTAATACAAAATTATAATAAACTAATAAATATGGATAAAATCAGCTCCACCTTTACCTCTGCAACCTCTTGATTTGATTTGCACATGCGTCTTATCAACATCAGATTTAGTAGGTTTTAAAACACTTTTAATACTTTTACTTTTTTAACTCAGTAAGTCATTTTGATTGATGCTAACACCACTTTTATACTCAACCCTGTAACACCATTTGTTTCATATTTGATACACAAAAATGTTTTGATCAAAAATTACCATGAACTTCTGATGGATCAAATATGACACATCAAAAATCTCACATGTAGAAATCATTTCAAATTTTTAATGTTTTAAAAAAGGGTCCAATACACACTCCAGTTTGAAAAAACAATAGGATGTTTGGCTATTATAGGTTGGGCTGGGCTTTACAGGGATAAAACAATTTTTTAGAGTACTTAGTACTTCAGTTTGAGTAAAGAACTTGAAGTGGTACTTGTAATTGTAATGCAAGTAGTAGTAGCTTCTGAGGAAAGTACTGGCACTTTTACTTGAGTATAGTTTGTGTACCTCTGCCACCTCTGCAGCACACTAATGTTTACACTGGGTTCAAAGCGTTGCTGTGTCTAAGTGCAGCTTCACAGAGCTGACAGTAACTCTAAGTCTTGTTCTTGTAAAATATGTAATAGTTTTACCATTTCAGACCTGTAGTGGTTAGTAAATCTAACAACCTGTGTTAGAAGGGAAAAGAAATTATTTGATAAAACTATAATTTCTCATAGACAGAGATTTAACAGTGCCAAAACACTGTCTTGTCTTTAATATTTGATTAAAACTTAAAATCATTTTATAAGAAAAATCACTCACATGTTCTCAGATGTGATGATTTGCTTCAAACAACAACATTCTCTACTCAACTCTAAATTTGTGATTAACTTTTTATCCATCACAACATTAACACCAGCCATGAAGATAATAATTATTTAATGCAGCTATTTAACTGGATATGTTGCAGAAGTGGTGCGTGAAATTGTGAACTATGCTTTAATTTGACCGTACTTGTCTGTGTAAACGCTGTTTAGGTTATGCTCAATAAACTCCACTGGCTCTCTGCATTGAACTGGTGTTGACCTTTCACTGGACCGGGATACACTCAGGCAGATCAACCACTTTATGTGGTTCTGGAACTAAAAGCTGCCATAGAGATTAAGTCTTATGAGGTAAATGAAAGACAGTAGTTAAACCATGATCTCAGCCCCTTGAAATAGACCATTGTTAGTTTCTGAACGATGGCCACAAAGCAATTGTTTTTGACCAAAATTCACTTTGTGTGTGAGTGAGGCAGAACGACAGAGACAGAGAAGCAGAGAGATGTGGGAAAGAGCGATGTTTTCCAAAGGCGGAGAATTAGAGTTTTATCGAAATCAGAAACTAGAACATCAGATTAGTAAAAGATGATCCTCATACGAGAAGTATTCAAGTTTGACTGAACCCCTATTTTGATGTTCCAGTCAATCATAATGAAATTACAGATCTTTTACAAAGAAGGCCTATGCATCAGTTTTATATTAAGGCAGAAAAAAGGTTTGCAGATATTTCATAGCAAACACAACAGAAAACTGAAAGCCTACAAGGAACGAGGCAAAAAGGTAAGAGAGAGAGAGAAAGAAGTATGAAAAACGGAGACAGGATCTGTGCTCCTAACAAAATATTTGAAAGAAAACATCCACCATAATTTAAGGAAAACGCAAACACAACAGGAAGCCGGTCCCTGCTTATGGGCAACGAGAGACTTTAATTTTAACATCAAGAGGTGGAGGTTTAGAGCTTTACCGAGTGTGATTCAGCCTTGGTCTGGATGCTCAGGTCTGCATGGGGAGTGGGTGTGTATTAGCTGAAAGATGAGTCCGGTTTCTCTTCTCCCTCCCACAGCTCAGAGATCAGCCCAGGAGCTGCCGCTGGTGGATAGGCAGAGCTTGGAGACTTGTCCCGCCCTTGGAGGGGAGAAGATGCTCCTCGATGGACACAACTTCCAGCACGACTCCAAGGTGGTGTTCGTGGAAAAGGCTCAAGGTAAAAGAGGAGGAGACTTGGACTTAAAGCTGCATCGTCTCAGTGCAGCTGTGTGTCTACATGTGTGTCTGTGCGTCTCTTTCTCTCTCTCTGTTGTTGGACAAACCCCAGGACTGCTCCGTCCCTCCTCTCCCCCCGCCGTCAAAATATCCTCCATCCTGCCAGAGTGCCACATGTGGTGCACATTAATGCGCTGTATTTTTAACCCAGCAGATTTACATTTGCAGAAGTTTCCATTGCCTGTTCAGCAGAGGAATGGATCACAGAGCAGTGTGTGTGTGTGTGTGTGTGTGTGTGTGTGTGTGTGTGTGTGTGTGTGTGTGTGTGTGTGTGTGTGTGTGTGTGTGCTCTGTGTGTGTGTGCGTGTGTGTGTGTGTGTGTGTGTGTGTGTGTGCGCGTGTGAGCGTGTGTGTGTG
>OMLM01009129.1:33277-45042 GCA_900302695.1 Helostoma temminkii | reverse complement strand
AAGACTTTTTAAGTAAAGAAGTTCATAAGGTACCACAGGCCCAGTTACACAAAAGCCTTCCTCACATAGGTTTTAAATCCATATAATCTGTTTAACAAACTAGAAGAAATACATGGTCATGACAGAAATAATATAAAATGCTGGTGTTTTAACGCAGTGAATTCTATTAGAAAACTTGGAACTATAGTGTTAACTTCACATGTATGGTAATGAATGAACTTAAAAAGGGTAAAGGTACCTTTCAGTGGGAAAATGAGGGGTTTGCAAGTTATATATAGTAGTTTAGAAAAAGACCCAATATTATCTGTGGAGGGTGAAGTGAAGAATGAGACTGGTTGTGATTTTTTCTGATGTAGAGAAGCAAGAAGTTTTGAACTGAAGGACAATTAAAGTTAAAAACACTTGATCATACATGACATATCTGCAAATACTGAGCCAGGGACACCACTGTTACTATTCATTACATGAATATGTGGTAATATGAGTTTATAGTGTTTACTGATGTATCTGAACATCCAGTCATCCACCCATGTAGGAGCAGGAGCCTGATATATTCATTCAACTGTATTATGGGATAATATGTATTAAATAGGAGGAGATTTGAGATTATTATTATTTACTTTTTGTAATTAGAAGTAAAAAGAATTAAAACCCCCATGTTACAAACTCCGGTACAGTAGGTGGCGGTATGTACCTAAATACGTTGGATTGCGATCCACCATTAAATCTAAAGAAGGAGAAGAAGACGAAGAAGGAAGACGAAAAAGACGGACACTTTCTCTGGATAGTGTTTCCTTCCGGAACAAAACACCGTTGCACTAGCGGTTCTGTGGGTACATCTGTGCTTTGTTTGTTGTTTGATAGTGAGCTATAACGTAGATATTAATTAGCCTAATTCTATGATGTAAATAATGTTTTCTCTTTCATTTGACTTGTGCCAAACTCCGTTCAAAAAACTTCGAATCCGGAATTTGGTCTCTACTTTGTGGAACGTAGGCTCAGTCAGTCATTACTGTCCTCTGATATAGTCTTCTTCCCTAATAACAGCATGTGTATAGTAGCTACTCATTGTAATGTCAGCTAGTAATTCGGCTTTTAATCTTAGCTATTTGACTCTAAAGCCAGTGACTGCTGTCAGTTGTGACAAGGAGCATTAGAAATGCCATTCAGCGTAAAAGGCTGTTTAATTGTCACTGACTACGCTGAAGAGCTCAGACTGTTCACATTTCGGCACTAACAAACGCTTTTAGATGTGATGTTGTATTGAAGCCAGTTTGGCGCCCTCCTCAGGCATGAATGGAGATCGGGATTGAAAAAAGTTTATTAATCTAATCCTAATTGCTTAGGGTTGTTTAGAGTTTGACAGCCTGCTCATGTTGATCCTGTTCGTTTTCTTTCAGCTTTTGTCGAAGCTCTGGTCTGAAGTCAGAATGGATGAAGAGCCAGAGAGAGCCAAGCGCTGGGAGGGAGGTTATGAGAGGACATGGTGAGGCTGTTCACAGAGCCTCAACACCAGCACCTGAGCTGCCACTAGCTTTAGAGCCCGTTCTCACACAGCTCATCCAATAGGCCATTTTATAACCAAGTCCTGAAGAAATAACTGACAGACTACACTTTAAACACATCTTTATAGCTTCATTTTGAATCTACTGTGGTGCCATACTGAGCATTAACATGACCACTGTGTTGCTGTCCATATACCTATGGACCTGACTGTCTGTATTCTTCTGCAGGGAGGTGTTGAAGGAGGACGAATCTGGCTCGCTCAAAGCCACTGTGGAAGAGCTCCTGTTTCAGTCCAAAAGGAAAAGGTGTGTGTGTGTGTGTGTGCGTGTGCGTGTGTGCGCGCACGCGTGCAGCTGTTCAGCTCTTTGCTGCTCACATGTGTTAATTCGCCAAAAGGATCCAGTCATTGTAAATATATGTGTGTTATTTGCATCATAGGGTGATAGAGAGCCATGGACAAGTCAGACTTGGAATGGTGAGTAAGTTCTGCCTCCGTCCTACAGAACCAAGTGTGTCTCATACTAGGACTCTGTGGCGGGGCACTAGGGAACACATTAGCCTCACTCTGTGTCAGCATCACATTACAAGCTGTGTAGGGATTAGTGTGTTTCCAAATGTTGCATTTACAATGTATCATGTACCAAAAACTTGCGTGCTTTAGATGCGTCACCTCTTTGTGGTGATCGACTGCTCGAGAAGCATGGAAGACCAGGACCTGAAGCCCAACCGCCTCACCTCCACTCTAAAGGTTAATGCTGTAGCAGATGTATCACACTCACTCAGCCATACAGTATTTGAATCTGTGAAGCACCGTCTCCTTTCTTCTTTTCTCTTCAGCTCATGGAAGTTTTTGTGGCTGAGTATTTCGACCAAAACCCCATCAGTCAGGTACGTTCACATGTATTGAGACTCAGCTGTTGTTTAAACAAAACAATAGTGATGGTAACACTGTTGTGTTGTAATTACAGAGGGAGAAACAAGATACATGGAACGTTAGTCCACACATCAGCTTATACTATTTCTCCACAGGATTAAACTCATAAACACAATATTATTTTCATGTGAGGTAAAAGTAAAACAAAATAAATGTCAGATATGGCAAAAATACATGGACCAAAGTGTACCATGAAGATATAGGTTATAATAGTAAAATATAGGTTATAATAGTTGTCATTCATGCTTAAGTCACTGAGGAGAAGCTACTGGACCAGCAACACATCAAACACATTTTAGTTCTGAAACAAGCATCTTCTATTACAGCTGTATAATAGCTGCATATATATTTTAATACTTAATATTCTGTTTTTGATCAGGTTCTGTCCAATGTTTTGAGACGTTTATCAGTAGTGCAATTGTATTTTATTGGGATTATTGGGACAAAAACAACCACCATGTACAACAAGTGTCGGTAGCTGTTATGTGACCTAACAGCAGTGTTCATGCGTCTTCAGGTTGGCATTATCACCACCAAGAACAAAAGGGCTGAGAAGCTGACTGAGCTGACAGGTGAGGATCACATGAACATTAATGTCAGACTCCATCCCTAAGTGTTTCCACAGAGAATGGTGGACATGTGTTGGCTTTATCTTTTGAAACCATGTGTGTTGGGATTTCTGATACCATACATTAACTATGTGGACTTTTTAATACAGTGTGATGTGTTTTCTTGTTTCACCATCAGGAAATCCAAAGAAACACATCACTGCTCTGAAGAAAGCAGTGGACAGTGTGTGCGTCGGAGAGCCGTCCCTGTTCAACTCTCTCAACCTGGCCATGCAGACTCTCAAGTAGGTTCACAGTGTGTGTGTTTTACATCGCATCCTGTAATATGACTGGGTGTCACTCAGCTGGTGCCCGTCTTTTCCAGGCACATGCCTGGACATACGAGCCGGGAGATCCTGATAATCCTCAGCAGCCTCACCACATGTGACCCAGCCAACATCTATGAGCTGATCAAGGTGGAATCTTTCTCCCTACATCTCTGCTCACATCTGTGTGTTTGTTAAAAGAGCTGTGTATAACCGCGCCCCCTCCTCTGCCAGACCCTGAAGTCTCTGAAGATGCGGGTGTCGGTGATCGGCCTCTCAGCAGAGGTCCGGGTGTGCACGGTGTTGACCCGAGAGACGGGCGGCTCGTACCACGTTATCCTGGATGAGAGTCACTTCAAAGAGCTGCTGATGCTGCACGTCAAACCTCCTCCTGCCAGCTCCTCTTCTGAATGCTCTTTAATACGTATGGGTGGGTATACAGCACATACATGTATGATACTGTAGGTGCTAAGCATTCTGATTCATTATACTCCCTAAACATACATTATACACGTTTAGGAGAAATGATTTATTGCTGGGAGTTAGTGGTTAGTTAGAATCTGATTTAAAAAAGCTTCTCAGCAAAAGCACTTTAGGACACCTTGTTTTTTTTTTTTTTTATCTATTCTGAATAAAAGATATTCATTCAGTATTTATTTCATCTGACTCCTTTGCTTGCTCAGGTTTTCCTCAGCACACCGTCGCCTCTCTGAATGACCAGGATGCCAAGCCTTCATTCAGCATGGCGTGAGTAAAAACAGTGTGATCCTAGTGGCCAAGACTGTGACCGTTTGTTGTGTATTACATTTCATTCATCTTTGTCATGTTCTACTCCTGGTTTGTGTCTCCCAGTCACCTGGACAGCAGTAGTGATGCAGGTCTGTCTCTAGGAGGATACTTCTGTCCGCAGTGCCACGCCAAATATACAGAGCTTCCTGTGGAGTGTAAAGTCTGTGGTATGTTTCATTAGATGATCCAGCCTGTGTGTGTATGTGTGTTATTGTAATATATGATGAACTTGATTTGTTTATTCTTCATGACTTTGATTGTGTGTGTGTGTTGTATTGTCCAAGGTTTGACTCTGGTGTCGGCTCCACATCTTGCCAGATCCTTCCACCACCTCTTCCCCCTCCAGGCCTTTACAGAGATTCCTGTGGAGGAGATCCTAGAAAACAGGTGACCGGTACACTCACACACACTCTTTGGAGTTTGACACAAACAAATGTACTTCTGTGTGTCTGAAACCTGTTGTGATTTGGTTTTCAGGTTCTGTCAAGCTTGTCAAGGAGAGCTGAAGGATAAAAGTGTAAGTACAGCAGCTGAATTTGTCCTTTCAAGTAGAGAATACTTTTTATACATGAAATCACATTTACAAGGCAGGGAAGGGTTAAAAAGCAGAGGCTATCAAGTTACATTATAGAAACCAAAGGATGTGGAACTGGAGCCATCTGCACAAAAAATGGGGTTAGCTTGGTCTGTCCAGTTTGGCCGTTCTTTTTTAAAGAATGAACAACTGTATGAAAATGCAGTGATTTATGTGCTCTGTCTCTGTCTTGCTGTTTGCAGGCATTCAGCTGTACATCCTGTCACAGTGTGTTCTGTGTGGAGTGTGATCTCTTCATCCACGATTCTCTCCATTGCTGCCCATGTTGCATTCACAGTCTGAACGTCCCCTGACGCTGACTGGCAGTGAAACAGAGACTGAAACTTGGTAATCAGATGCATTGAGGTTTACATTAAGCCCTCGTTGGCTCATCACACCACTTCCGCTAGGATGTAGGATGACTGTGGACCACCCACATGGGCTTATTTCAAAGGTGTTGAAGACTGGTACAAAATAGTGGATCCTTTCAGTTGAGTCATATGTTGAGTGAACCACTTTTTGTCAGGAATGGTGTCTGTGCATTGTTTATACATTGTTTTTACTACAGTTGTGATTGTGACATAGCAGTTACAATAAAATATGTTTTCTACCTGATAAGAAAGGTGCTGTATAAATTATAAACAGTTACAACTACTCAGATATGCCTTTGTAAAGTCAGTTGCTACGCTAACTTCGGGGTCTGAGGCTTTATGCTAACACTGACGTAGACGCCACGAGAGGGTAGTGATGTAACGACACACTCCTTAAACCTGCAAAAGAAGAAGAAGAAGTAAAAGAAGAAGACATCGTCACTTCCGCTGCTTCTGTAATACCGTAAACATAGGTGGCGGGAAGTGGCTGTGGCCACGCGCATTTAGCGGAGCAAAGTGTATCTATCCAGGGTCCAGTCCAGTGCAATGTCCTGCATTCTGAACGCTATCGTAGCGGTGTGTCCTGACTTGGGTATTGGGAAGAATGGAGACCTGCCCTGGCATCCTGTTAGACTCAAGTAAGTCACGCAGGTAGACGGTTTGGCGGACTGTGGGAGAAGGTTGTGAGGTAAACTGTGACTTCTTGGGAACCTGCAAAGAGCTACAGTGTCAGTGTCACAGGTTTGATACGAAGACGATGAGTCTAAAGTCCAGTAAAGTTAACTCATTAGCTTTCATTTTTTCCCAGATAACTTATTTTACATTTTTAAATAAATAACCTATTAGCCTTTTAGTTCTGAACATCTTTAATTAGGGTTCCATACTGTTGGAGTTAAGTAATATAACGATGACCGCAGGGTCTGGAGCTACAGCCCATTTAGATTTGATGAGCAGTTGAATGCTGAACATGTAAGAGACCATCAGCACCGTCAACCAGATAATCCATTACCTCACACACATTCAACTGTCCACTGGTTTTCATTTTCCATATAACAAGCTTGCATTTGTATCTAAAATAAGTTACAGTATGGACAGTGAAAAAATTCTTTAAGTAATTTATAGAAATCAAAATCTTTAATATTAATTTGGGAGTCTAAATATTATGTAAAAATTTTAAATATACTATTTAACCTTATTACTGTGCAGTATTTGTCAAATACAACATGCTGTCTTTCACTGCATATCACCCATAATGTAAGACCAGAAGAATTACATATAGTTCAGAGTCTGCTGCAGTTTAAGTTTTTAAGTTTGCAGATTTAATCCAGTTCTTTAATAATATTAGTTGGGACATAAAGTGATAAGGAGATGGATACTACTCCAGAAATGCCTTCTGTTTATCTGTAAATCCATATATAGAAGTGTCTCACATTAAGCAGAAGTTAATTTCATTGTTTAACATCCTTACAGATGAGTTCTAAATATGTGATCTTTTCCTTAATCCCCCTACTGCACATATATCCAGATGTATTGATACAGGACATAGGTATTGGAACTTGGTATATGTCTGCAGTACCACCTGAGAGCTGAGATCATTTGAATTCCCTTCCCACAGCATAAGAAGCCATTGTTTGAGTAACTAACAGCAATAAAAACAGGCCAGAAATCTGTTACCTAAATGTGGATCTGATTTTAACCACCAACTGCTGCTTCATCCATAATAATACATCAATATTTATTAGTTGGTCATACTGTATTTTACAGTACTTAACTTAGTAATGTTCAGTTTTTGTCCGTTCCTGTCCATTGCAAAGAGATATAAAGTAGGGCTGTATGTGATGGTTTTTATATCCACACCAGCTTATCTGTCTTCTGGCTTCTGTGGTGTGTACGGCGAATATTCAAAAATACTCAAAAAACTCAAAATCCACATAATGTAAAATCATAAATTCTAAGTTCTAAAAACACTGTTGTGTCCAAATGATTATGTAATTATATGAATGAAACAGCTGAATTAATAACGATGTGTTGGAACCGAGCAGTGACTTATAAATGTATTAACTTTGTGTACAACTGAACAATGTTCTTCTTTTCTAGTAATGAGTTCAAACATTTCCGGAAGATGACAGGCACTGCCTCTGGTAAAGGTAAATTAAATTCAGCTTGTCTGGGGTTTATTAAAAATGACCTAAACTGCATAGTTCACACTTAAAAGTTATAAAAGTGTATATTATAGTATTGCCAAATGTCCCTTTATTATAAGAGCAATGGAATCCATCCCCCACTCCCTCTTTGACACACTGGAAAATCAGTGGATTCAATAGAGAGCGGTGGGGCGAACATGGTATTAATCCAAACTTTTCATGTTGCTACTTCATAGTCCTATTAAAAAATCCACCACTGTTACTATTCTCCAGCAGTCAAGATGCAGCTTCTGTAGGCTATGAATCAACAATCATTAGCATGGCAGTTCATTCCGTGATGGTCTGCATGAAGCCATCATTTGAACCTAGTGATGCTTCTACAACTTCACCTCTGCTGGATTTCTCATTATCTATTGTCCCAGTTTTTGTTTGTGTGTTTTATCTGTGTGAAGTAGATGAGCAGCCAGAAAATGAGGTAGTTATCTGTTAGAGCTCTTTGCAAGTAAGGAGAGTAAACCAAAGGTTGCTGTCCTGCAGGTAAGAAGAACGTGGTGATCATGGGCAGGAAGACGTGGTTTTCCATCCCAGAGAAGAACAGACCCCTGCCCGACAGGATTAACATCGTGCTCAGCAGGGAGTGCAAGTATGTCACGCACATTAACAGTTAGTGACACAACAAAGTAGTGTGTACATGTAAAGTGTGTTACTGTAGCTGCGCTGCAGCTCACACGTGTTGCTTTTTGACTGGACTGTTACTGTTTGACTGTTGCCTGCTTGCTGTTGAGTTGTTAACTTGTAATGTAGTAACTCGTTCTCCAGCACTAGTTTAAATCTGTACAAGTTGTTAAGAGACAGAAGCAAATAAATCACTGCACACAGCTCTACACTGAAATAGGGTTTTAATGTTACCCATTTTATGGAATGTAATATATGGACTCAAACTATATTCATCTTAAGCCAGTTGAACATTCTTGAAATGTCCCTTTAAGTCAATAGAGCCTACATGTGCAAAATTGAAATCTAGTTTTACCAGTGACCTAATGTAACGCCGATGTTCCTCCAGAGCGCCCCCTGCAGGAGCACACTACCTTGCAGGAGACTTCAACTCGGCCTTGAGGCTCGTTGACACAGAGCTGGCGGACCAGGCTGATCAGATCTGGGTTATAGGAGGCAGCTCTCTTTACAAGGTACAGCACAGAAAGCACAGCCTGGAGCAAAGTTATTAGTATCATCATTATTATTATTATATCAATATTTGTTTTTATCTTGTAAAACAGTAGGCTTGGATATCTTTGAAAAATTATTTCCAGATAATCATCAATAATCAGTCATATTGGGTATAGCTCTTAGTGATAGTCATGGTGAACCACTTGCAGATCAGCTGAACACACACTTACAGGCTTACACACCCTCCTTCTTTTTCTAATTATATTTGCTTGCTTTGTACTGTGCAGGAGATGATGGAGACCCCGGGGCCCAGGAGACTGTTCGTCACCCGAATCCTGAAGCAGTTTGAGTGTGACACCTTCCTCCCAGAAATTAGGCCAGACAAGTATCGTCTCCTGCCAGAGTAAGATCGAAAGTAGTACTGACCATCATTTGTTTTAGTTTGGATAATATTATACTCAAGTTAATCACAGAGATGTTTGGCTACTGTTACATTAGATGTGTCAACAAATCAATCAGGTTTAAAAAAAGCTTCTTTCAAGCTGATTTGTTTCACATTCCATACCTTAATTTTCTGAACATAAAATAATGAGCAGTAGAAAGAAATGTGTCTGGCTGCTTTCTGCTTAAATTTAGAAGTGGCATTGAGTTTTGAATTATAAATAAATACAGCTGTAAACCTTTAATATATATGTGTATCCCAGACAAAACATAAAGTAAAGAAAAATTGTTTCTCTTATAGGTTTCCAGGAGTACCACAAGAGTTGCAGGAGGAGAACGGTATCCAGTATAAATTTGAAGTGTATGAGAGCATCAAAGAATAATGTTTGTTTTGTTTGTTTTATTCTGGGCTGAAATAAATATGTATTTCTTCTGTAGACAAAAGTGACTAAACGCCTGGTCACTAATTACAAATGCTGTTTTAAATTTTTAATGAAGGCTCCATGTTTAATCAGTTCACTAGTGACATTCAGTTGTTTTAGTTTTAAATATTTGGTATGTGAGCCTTTAGATTGTAGTCTAAAATCTTAATCATTGTGGAAACATTGCAGCATCAAGTCAAAATAGTTGATGTAATACAAGTTATACACTAATTTGCAGCTGAGTTTACATTGAAAACTATGGAGGTTGTGGAAATTTACTCTTTGAAAGTACTTTTATGCAAAAGACTGAAAGCAATACAACACAGTTTACTGCATTCTTTTCTCTATGGAGCACAAAGTGATTTGGAAAACAGTGGTCAAAAGCTGAAATCTAACAAGTGTTCTTCTACAAAGCTAACAACAAAAAAACAAACAAACAATTGAGTCGTGGGATAAAGTTCAAGTTGGTTATTTCCAGTCTGCTTCTACTTGGAGCCATCATGTAAAAATGTGGCCAGATTTTTACACAAGCCCTAAAAGTAGATGAAGATTTAAACAATGATACAATTTAACGTGTGTGCTTGTCAAAGTATGTGAACCTCCAGAATTATTAGTTTATTTCAAGTGGAAATTAGATGTTTAAATTACTCAAGCTTATTATACACCTTATTTCAAGAAGAGAAGTCTGGGTCAACTATCAATGTGTGATCTTAACAGCACAGGTCAAACCTGTGTGTGTAGAGTCCAGTTGTAAAGAGGAAGCCACCACTCCCCAAAAGGAGCATTAATGTCAGTCTACATGTTGCTCATGGTCACTTGAACAATATAGATGTATGCTGGAAGAAAGTTCTGTGGCTTATATGAGAAACATCCCATACGTGAATGTATCATGGTCTGGGTCTGCTTTGTTGTGTCTGGACCAGGAGGACTTGCCATCATCGATGGATCTATGAATACTTAGTTACTAATACGTCAAGGTCCCCATCGAAACATCAACAGAAACAGCAAGACAATAACCCTAAACACACAGGTCACACAAAAATAGCTGAAGAAGAAAAAAATGTAATGCTGAGTCAGAGTCCTGACCATAATCCTATACACATGCTGCGGAGGGACCATCCTGGACTAAAATCCCTCCAAGCTGATGGGCATGGCTGAAATACAGTTACCAGACGGCACCAGTTACTGATGGCACAGGTTCACAGACAAGTCAGCCTTTTAAGCTTTTACTGAAGAAAAACTGACCACACAGCTTTGAACTCTAATGTTCCACCCTGGTCATCAATAATCATATTTTTGCATCAGTTGATAGATTGGAACATCTATATATATGTATATTCTTATTAGATGTATTAGACATCTCATATGATGGCTCCAGTGCTCAGTGTAGTATCATAATGTGTCAAGGTAAACTCCTTCTTTCTAAAAGCACAAGAGGAAATAACCCACAAAGAATAGTGCACCGTATTTTTCACACTGTGAAAGGTCATCAGGTTGGATTTTATTTCTTGTAATAGCAAATTTAAATGTGTTTCTAGCTATAAAATCTCAATCAAATCTTCATGCAGCCTTTCTCCATCAATCACTTATAAACGTAATGTAATCTGGTGTGCGTGAAGCTCTCTGTTGTCACCAAAATAAATCTGTCTGCAGCCTTGGACTTTCAGCTGACGTCGGTGGCACTGTTGTCATCCGCACACATCAACAGTCTGAATACCTGAAAGTGAAAAGAAATTAGTCGTACCTGCGCAAATGCTGTACCAAACACCACTATGTGCACTGTGGCTGCTCATAATAGGTTGTGCTGTCATTGGCTGCGTGCTTCCGGCTCCTCTGCTGCCATAGGCTGGCCTTTCTCCCTCATATATTAGACATCGCTCCCTCCTTTCATCAGTCACTCCCTTGCACGGATGTCTGCTCCTACTGGTTTCTCCTCAGCCTGTAGTCTGACAGTGACCTGTCAGCTGGAGGGAGGCCTGCACTTAGAACAGCTGGAACAGTAAAGAATGAGACACATTCAGGTAAGTTTGCGCAAACACTGACAACAGCTGTAGAAATGTTACACTGCACTACAGACTACAGTGGAATTTGCATTACTTTTGAACAAATCAAAGTAGAAGTATTCATACTTAAGCAGACAGATATTTGTTAGAATATATTGTGCTTCCTGGAATGTTTGTGTGCATGTATAAGTGACAAAACCATTGTACATAAATAATACAGGGGTATACAGGTATGACATGTACAAATCATCCGCTTGCTCTAAAAGCAGCAAAAGGTGTTGACTAAAACATTTTATATTTCTTTTAATTCACAGCTTGAACTGCGATGAACTGACAGCATGTTCTAAAAAATGCTTAATGGGTTGCATGAACAGTATACCACTTCACAACTATATATATATATATATATATATATATATATATATATATATATATATATATATGAAATGCTACATGAGCAAACACATCTCTAAATGTACATCCACATTCAGCAAGAACACAAAAGCATGGTATCTCAGTGGAGTCCAGAAAGATGCTGCA
>OMLM01009129.1:0-33257 GCA_900302695.1 Helostoma temminkii | reverse complement strand
TAACAATGTCTCATTTTCTAAATGGAACATGGAATGAAAAAAATGTCTGTCCTTCACATGGTGTTTGATAAAATGTTAAGCAATGACATTTTCTGTGCTGCCTCTATCATTAGCGATTCTGTCTGAGTTGGTGCTAGTTGAAGGCCAGCCCTGACCCCCTCAAAGAACCGCAGATGGGGGTTTGAATGTCAACTGGCAGAAAAGGCTGCCAACAGAGGTTAAGACCTCCTGCTCTTCACACTTACATTTTATTCCTCCCAAATGAAAGTGCTGCACAATACCCAAGTTCATTTAGTACTGCTAATCCATAGAGTTATACTTGTATTGTAAATTTGAACAAGCAAGAATATGTATCACATTTGAGCAAAGCTTTAGGATCAGACCTAGACTTTTGCCCAGACAGGCCACTCACAGCGGGACAACAACTTTTATTGTACTACTTTTCAATATATGTACCTACCAGCAAGAGTGGAATCTAACAAATTACATTTAGTCTAGTACTCCACTTAGGTGCACATTTGAGGTACTTATACTTAGTATTTTCTCATTTTATACTTGTACTTCATTAAAACTGATAGGAAACCATTACTCACTACATGTATGTGAGAGCTTTAGTTAATTGTTATTTTACAAAATATAAAATGTATATAAAAGCATCGGAAGCTTTGTTATAAGTTAAACAATAAAAGTAAAATAATTACTCTTTAGAAAGGGAAGTATTTTTTCATGCAAACTGCTAAATATTTCATTGTTCCAACTTTTCAAATAATAAGAATTTGTTGGTTTCCATTTAATCATTTTAATTTTTTTTAACATTTGAGGAAATGATGGTTGGTCAAAACAAACATTATAAAGTTGTCACTATTTCCTGAATTTTTGAACATAGAAACAAATCTGGAGAAATCTTGAAGAAAAGTAGCAAATTAATTAGGGTTTTAAGATCAAATTATGAATTTGAGTTGAAAGTTCAGTATTTCAGCTTTTATTTTTTATGTTGTTTAATATTTGTATATATTAAACAATAGACACAGACCGCAATTTGTAGAAAAGTAAACAGACGAGACACAGAAGTTATGGACTGATAAGTGTGGAAGAAGAAAGGATCGTCTGCTCATGATCCAAACCATACAAACTCACATGTGACGCACATGGCTTTAGTCTCGCATGACTGCTTCTGGAACAGTCTCACCCATCTTTGTTGATGCAGTAACGTATGATAATAGCAGCAGGGCAACTGGGAGATGTACAGAAAAATGTTGTCAGCTTATTTATAGAGAAATGAATCAAAGATAGCTTCATCAAACAGCAAGAGAATGATGCAAAAACACTCAAAGGTCCGACTGGATGACTGGATGAGTCCATCACCAGACCTTAACCCAAGTCTTACCACATATCATCTGATGAAGAGAGGACTGAAGGGAGAAACTCCCAGAGCAACAAAAACCTGAAGCATAACAAAATGTCAGTGTGATCTCAGTGTGTCACTGATGCTGTTAGTGCAAACAACGGATTGGAGTCCAAATGAAAAGTTTAAATTCTTTTGCTGACTTAACATCATCAAGATATAAATATCAGGAAATAAGCTGTGGATTGGGAACATCACAGCAAACACACTGTTTTTATCTTAAACCCAGTTATCTTCAACACAAATGATTTGACCTTGCTTTCCAATAAGGTTGGAGGGGGCCGTAGTGTGACGGTACTGAGTAGGATGAGGCGTATGTCTTCCATGATGATGCACTGTACAAGATAATCACTGGATTGTTAACACGTTTGCTCACAGCAGCTTCTGTATGTCAGGAATTAGGAAACTTGACTTGCTTCTGGTCTAACATCTGACAGCGTAGCATCACCTACTGTAGCTGCAATATTCTCACCTCCTGTAAGTCACAGTCACAACTAGATGTATATTTTGAAGTGTGTGTGTGTGTGTGTGTCTGTGGGAATTCAAGGCAACACAAGATAAAAACCCTCCACTAAGGGTGAGCACTGGTCATAAGAAGACTCTCACCAGAACTCTGAGACTTTGAATACTTACAGAATATGGTTTCAAGGACCATGTGTGCTTTTGTATAGTTTTAATGTTATGCTAGAAACTGCGTATATTTTACATTGTCATACATTTGACAAAAAAATAGATTTCTCCTTCTTCTCAGGCATTCATCTCTCTGAGCTGTGAACTTTCTCAGACATTAACAATAGATCTGTACTGTGAGTGCGCTACAGTCATCTACTTAGATAATCAAATGTTGTTGCTATGGATACCGTCCATCCATTTGCTATTCGGTTTACCCTGTTCAGGGTCAAGAGTGGGCTGGAGCCCACTGCAGCATGCACTAGATGAGAAAAGCAATACACCCTGAAAAAGTTGTGAGGACTCACAGGACTACATAGACAAATCTTCACATTCACACTAATGGTCAGTTTAGAGAGAGCACATGTGAACGTCTTTCACTAATGCATTGTCTACTTATATCTTTTCCACTATGGCAACTAGGAATCTGTTATAACTAATCGCTGAAAAGCAACACTGCTTAACATACCAGATCATACTGTATGTTGTCACTGTCTCTACTCCAGCTCTGTGCAATAAGCTACAGTTTATACAGACACATGCAGAACAAGGCAGAGCATACACTAAGTGTTCTGAATCAGATAATGCCTGGACACTGAAACTAACTTCCTTGTAGTGTAGTATCTACTTGTGAATGGCTACATTTTGGATTTAGACAGCATAGGCACAAGCACCCTACTATTTTAATTACCTACATACTGTAAATACTGAGTATAACATCTCAGTGTGCGCATGTAGTGTATATAAGTAAATGAGGTGTGGGATCTTACTAGTCTTTTTTCTCTATTGCAGGCACTGGGCTGTAGATGCTTTTGGTGACCCATCTTTCTCCTAAGACACTAAAGGTGCATTAAGTGCAGTTTCTCACAATGGATCAGTCAACAGAGGTTCGAACGGATGGCAGTTCTCTGCTAAAAGCCGTCTATTTAAGTCGCCTGCGCTTGACTCGGCTGCTCCTGGAAGGAGGGGCCTACATAAATGAGAGTAACGAACATGGCGAGACGCCCCTCATGGTGGCTTGCAAGACGCACCATACAGATTCACAGAGCGTACCCAAACACAAGATGGTTTGGTACGTCTTCTCGGGATATTTACTGAAATATTGACTTTAATATTTCTGTTGAGGATTACTAGCTTATGTAATACATGAGATCTTTCCTCCCTGTAGGTACCTTCTGGAAAATGGTGCTGATCCAAACATCCAAGACAAGACGGGGAAAACTGCTCTGATGCACGCATGCCTCGAACAAGCTGGAGCTGAAGTTCTGTCGCTACTTCTGAACAGTGGAGCTGATCCAACTCTGGAGGATCATGCAGGTTTGTCAGCACTGGTTTATGCTGTCAATTCAGGCAACAGGGATGTCCTCAAAGTCCTGCTGGATGCCTGTAAAGCAAAGGGTAAGGAGGTTATCATCATCACCACCAACAAATTGCCATCTGGTCATCAGGTGACAAAGCAGTACCTTAATGTTCCACCACCTCCTGACCTTGAGGAGCGCCTGCATTACACCCCAACTTTTTACATGTCTGCATCTGAGGTCCAGCCACAAACTCCTCCTCAGGGCTCCTCAGCAAGCACTTCCCCCCAACCTGGAAGTCCCCTTTTTGGCCTTAGGGATCCCCAGTGTTTAGGCTCAGGACCTGGACTAGTCACATCTCGCCCAGGGTCTCCAATCCAGCATCCTAGTCCCTTATGTGTTCCTAGTGTGGACAAGCGGCTTAATCTCCACAGACTACACTCAGAGCAGTGGTCTAAAACTCCATCGCTGCTGCTCCAGCAGAGCCAGGCGTCTTCTCTGACAGAAGAGCCAGTGGAAATTACACCTGAGGAGGAGCTATCCTTCACAGTCAAGAGCCTTGCCATACATGGAAGACCACCAGCTGTATCACGCCACCACAGCATTGATGTGAAAGACACATCCGGGTTATTGAAAGCACTCGATAACATGTCAGGAAATGAGAATAGGGGGAGAGGTGGAAGAAGACTCTTTGGGAGAAAGATGTCATATGACAGTGCCGCAAGTTCACTACATTCTGCATCACACCCAAACTTGCATCAAGACAGCCCCTTTCCCAATGGATCCTGTCCTGTGGATGAAGATTCCTCTGACTGTCTCAGACAATTGAACGTTTCCAGTCTGCAAAATGTAGTCCATCGGCGGAACATTGGTTTTGACCACTACAGTTCTGACTCTCAGTTACCACAGTACGGCAGCCGAGACGATACCTCCAAATATGGTGGTGGAGCTGGAATGGGGCCAGAAAGACACAAGCTGGTCAATAGCAGATCCTCCACTCTTTCAGGATCTAGGGAGTCCTTGGAGAGTTCTGTCCAAAGACGAGGCACCGCTGGGCTGGAGCAAAGAGCCTCCGGTGCCCTTCTTCTGGATCACATTGCTCACACTCGCCCTGGATACCTGCCTCCTCTGAAGCCTCACGCTCCTATACCAGACATCGGGGTCAGTTCTAGATCATCCTATGCTTTGAGTGGAAGTAGCAAGATGTTGAATGGTGTTCTTTCGGGATCAAAGACCATTCTACCCTGCGCACCTGTTTTCCCAAGAGATCTAAAAGCCAAGAAAATGCTGTGGAGACGCCACTCAATGCAGAGTGAGCAGATAACACACCTGTTCAACTTTGAGGAAACGTTTGGCCACTAGAATAAAGTTTTGCATATATTAAAAAAAACATACGTGCTTTCACAAGTACGATACATTGCTTTACTGTACCTAAGGTACTATTATCTATCCAAGGTCACGTGACTTCAGTGTGAAACTGAATTCCACATAACAGATACTGGTTGTCTGTCAACTTTGGCATAGAAAAACTGATTGTTTGAATTATATTTTATTCTAAAAGTGATTTATTTTTAAAGACAGATCAAACATTCTGTACAAAGGCACAAATAGCATATCCATTGAACATGAAGATGCATATCGCTGCTGGAATACAAGGCTATTTGTCTACAGCAACTGAGGAAACATAGCAGTCCTGCACCTTCAGTGTTTTATCCAGTTTGATCTCTTTGTGTTGTGAGAGCTTACTCTTTCAGTGGAATGTTTCATCTAAATTGGCAATTAGGAAATCTGCATCCTTGAAAATATAAAACCTTCTCAGATACTCTTATCACCATGTACCGAGTTGCCAGTAGCAACACTTAAGTGGTGCACTCAGCCTTCAGCGTTCTTCATTAAACTGTATTATATGGCACTCTCTGTTCTCAATATACCTTGTTTATACCAAATATTTGAGTGGCTTTGTACCAATGTGCAACCTACGGTTAGATGTGTTAAAAGGCACAGAGCAAAAACTAGTTTGCTCCGGAGTTTATACTTAGCATTTTATTTTCAGAGAAGAAAATATGTTTAACAGTACGTTGCAGGCTCTGTATGACATTCCTATAGCTTTGAGTTGGAGAATATTTCTTATAATAAAGTCACTTTATGTAATATGACTATATTTTCAAAATGCTACTAAAGCACATGATATTACTGACAGATTTGTTTGATTTATTTCCAACTTAACCGTGGTTTTACATAATGCCATTATAAAGAAGTCATAACTAGGTACATTTACTAAAGTACTCAACTTAATTGGACTTAATTGGAAAGTATTCAATATTCACTTTTAGATAAATGTGAATTTCATCCATTTTAAACTAAACCTACAACATGACACAGACAAAAGTGAATAGTCTGAATACTCTGTGGAGCCACTGTGTACTTCACTACATGTCTGATAGAGGTATCAGCTACTTTTATTTCACAGCTGTATATTGACATTTTATAAAGACACACCTGATATTCAAATTACAACAAGGTTCTAATAATCATAATTAGCTATAATTCACGTACAATGCGCCTTACACACAAAAGCATCAGTATTATTGATCTAATACTATAAACACAATAATAAAATTCTCATAAGGACTATTATTCTGCATATTGAGTAGTTTTACTCCTCATATTCATTTTGTTGATCATACTTCTATGATCTTACTTTTAGCGTAAATTTAAATTCAGGGCACTGAAGTAACGTTTGGCCACTAGCCACTTTACTTAACAATGTGAAGACCTCTTTTCCCCACATATTTTTAATATATCTAGCTTATCTATTCATTCAAGTTTTTAATGCTTCTTTGATATTTATTTCAGTTTGTCTAGACACTCTTCACATCATGTGAATCACATCTGTGTTGTGTGTTTTACTCAGCAGTGAAACAAGAAGTCTTCTACTTTTATGAGGGAAAAGGCAATAAATAACAAAATAAAACTAGATTTGTGTAAGAGAAATACTTTGGAATGATTGCAAATCCTCTAAGACTTATGTTGCAACCCCCACATTAGTAATTGTTGATGTATATTATGACAGTACTAGATGGCAGATGAACATACAGGAGATGTGTTTTGCTTTCTTCTGTCCACTTGGGGGCATCACAACATAGCAGAGTTAAACCTCAGCTGAGCAACCTCTCAGCATGTGTTAACAGGGCTATGTTGTACTGAGCTCTGTCCTCAGAGAGTCTGGCAGATCATAGTAGATCCTACTCATGTCAAACATGTGTCTGTATGGTAGTAAGTTCTGTAGTGTAAACTTGTCATTCTGGCCAGTCCACACTGTTAGAGTGTACCTGTGAACAACATGGGGAAGCAAAAGTCAGAAATAAATAATACAGTGCAGTAAGAAAGTATTTTCTGCCTTCCTGTGTTTTTTTTTCATACTGTCACACTGAAATGATTCAGATCAAATTTTAATATTACACACAGTTGGGTAGAAAGCTGTCCAAACACAGGTGGGAAACAAGATTGTTTACACTCACATGTTATATAGCTTTTCTGCCTTATTAGTACAGAAAGTGTTTTACAGTGTTGCTTCTCATTCACACAGCTGTCCTAACCACAGGGAGCAACTTGTTTCTGTGTATTGACTGAGGATACTTTGCCATGATTGGTGGACGACCTTCCTAACTCAAGATCCACACCTGCCTCAGGTTCAGCCAGACCGCTTGACATCACACTATGCAAGATGGCTGAGACACACTAGCCTGGCGGGATAGCGCCTGCTAGACATACTTAAATATGTTTAATGCCTGTATGAGAACAACATCTCACACTGCTGACACAGAGCACCAAACACGTCTTCTTGGATTTTATTCAAGTTGACCACACTGTGTTGATAGTTACCTGTCTGACTGCTGCAGCAGCCACGTAAGCTGGGTGAATGACTGTGCCAGGAGAGCTGCACGCACTGGGAAGGTGACAGGATATTTAAGGGTTCTACATATCTGCTCCATCTCATGCACCATTTCCCAGCTGTAACCTGAAAACATATATAAGAAAGTATATATAGTATAGTATATACAAGAGTCTGAAGTGGCTTAAAGCATAAGTTTGGTGTTATTCTTTATTTTGTGATTCTTATTGTGTGAGAGTAGATTCCTACTTACAGTATGTCTGGGATTAGCTTAGAGTTTTTAAAGCATCACCTCCTGTTGTATATTGATTTATAAAGGCATACTAAATACACAGGTGACGCAACTGATTGCCTTTGACATTTAGTTAGTCTGTTAGTTTCCACATGTATGCTATTGTCACATTACCTACAGTATTTATATAACCTGCAGCCTTGCAGTTTAAAAACTGCATTCTGTGAAATTCAATAATAATACAAGTCAATAATAAATCTCTCTATCGTTTTGTTCCATTTTTATACGCTGCAAATATTAATACCAGTGTTGGCTTAAAAAATAAGGACAGGCATTTAGGATTGAGTGCTAGATAGCACCTTCATCGATTGGTGTATCACAGTTCATACATGAACAGAAACACAGCAATAGCACTGTAGTACTGATGTGTGTTTACCTGGGTTATCCGTGTCAGCAGTCCATCCTGTCGTCCATCCAAGAGAGAGCACAGTGTGAGTGGGAAGAGTTGTCACAGCAGAAAGAAAAGCCTGAGGCTCCAGAGGTGTGGCTTGTCCCCCAGGACCAGGGAGGATGTCTGCATTTACCCAAACAGGCCGGCTCAGCTCAGTCAGCACCTCCTCAAGCAGAGCCACAGATGGAGACACAGCCTCCAGGCTGCATGGGGGTACAACACAGTGTGGATATCACACAGAGTCACACATTAGGAGTCATATTATGCTTTTTTTGTGAACTGTACTGATGAGGGGCCATACTAAGCAAACTACTAAAATGATACTTCCTCTAGATCCTACCAAAACATGCCTGTCAGTTGAACTTCAGTCCATGGTAAATCCATTTACTATTTAATAGAGCCCCAGAATAAAAATATAAGCTTATAATTATGCTTAGTAAATGGGATGGAATATAAACTGGATCTCACCTCTTAAAGTCTAGTTTTATTCCTTTGTTGTGTTTTTTCACTTCTTCCAGCCACTTCTTCAGTGTGATGTCACTGTCTGTGTCTGGGGGATGTGCCATGATTGGCTCTTTGGGGTCCTGACCTCTCATGATTATGTCTGCCTCAATCATAAGAGTGAGACCTAAGGGTGAAAGTTGGTGGCCATAATGGTCAGATGGGGTCAACACAAGATGAAAATGTCCGCCACTGTTCACTAACATAATTCCAGCTTATTACCTTACGTTTAACTTTAGTTTGTGTTCTGTAGCTTACTGAGCTCTTTTCACATCTATATGAATTCTAACATGTCTAACATTTCATATATAGCCATGTTCCATTCAGTGTTTTCAGTATGAAAGAAATCTCACCAGTCATTTACTATGCTGTAGTTTTTATTTCAATTTTGATTTCTACTTTTACACCCTGGTTTATACTGTATGATATTTTCTTGCATCACATTCAACCATTATCTATCCACACTACAAAGCTGATTCTCCACACAAAACATAACATGGGTCGCAAAGCTCCCCTTAGTCTCCAGAACTGAGGACTCCATTTCCCATGTTACCTCACTAGGAAGTATGTAGTAGTTTGTAGTATAGCTTTTTTATTTAACGTTTTCAAAAATGTGAAAAGGGGAGTTGTTAAGGGTTTTTCTGGAATGTGTTACATCTTTTCACAAAAAGCTGTGTATCTTAACTTTTTCTTATTTTCACACTTAGTTGACAAATCGGAAGCTATGAATCAGATGCTAACTTAACAAGGTAACATTATGAATGGACCTGCTAAAGCCTCCGTCAGCCTGCTCCTGCTGTTCACAGCGTGCGACCAACTGACTTCAGCAGCGTCCCTCTTCTTTATCTGACCCTGACCCATGAAGTAGTCCAGCGTCTGGTCAGACATGCCGCCTGCGAACAAAACGTTATTGTCAAATGTCAGTTGACACTTTATCGTTACATCGCAGAATTACTGAAGCTCAGTTCCTGAAAACAACTTCGCGTATATATGTTGAGCGATGGTAGCTAGCATCAGAGAGTAGCTCAGTGTAGCTGACACACCGCACAACAGGTGTTTTGATTGTTTTACCCTTTAAATTCCAAACGGCGTAAATAAGAAAACATCCGATTAAAACTACAACAGTTCTACGAATGTTTCCACGAGAAAGAAACGTCCATATATTGAGAAGCAACATCAGTTCACTGAACTACGTCATCAGAAATAACATACACTTCCGGTTACGGCTTTTCCAAATAAAACAACCAGCGGTTGGCAAAGTACAGAGGCGCTAAAAATAGAATTTCCCACCTAAATTAAAGTCAATTTCTAATATTTTCTGACATAAGTTACTTACATAGTTCACGTAACTCGTTTTTTTTAGAAACAACATTACTTAGACTATACACAAACAACGTGAACCACTTGTTCTGTGAAATTTTAAAGTACTTCAAGTTCTTACATAAACCTTTTTTGCAGTAATTTGCATTTTCATAGTAGGGAAGGAATACAAAACGTTTACTAACACGTGTTTCTACACAGTCCAGTTTTCCTCTTAATTGTTCACCTATAAATATAACACGTCTGCTCGTTTCTCATGTCAACATAGTGTCTGGCTCATCGCTGAATAATAATATTATTTAAGTGTTTTCCTTCCATCATGACAAACAGCCCCTTAAGTTAGCCTGAGCATGTTAGCATAGCATAGCTACAGTTCCAAATTTCTATTCGCTCTAAAAGTGAAAACAGACTAAAAATCAAAAATACCCCACTTCTCTTATTGATTATTTACCCCACAGGGCTGTGACAGAACTCTGTTCTCTTTACTGGTCTTTTTGTACCTTAATGTAGTTAGCTAATTGTGTTAGCATGCAATAGCCCCATAGCAGAAGGTAAGTTTATTTCCTAATGATGTAATTTCTCAGTAAACATAAAATGTCAGATTGTATTGGAAGGTTTATGATCAAATATTAAATATCTTTTAAACATTAGACTAGCCTATTTTATGTTTATTTCCAACGAATGAAATATTCTAATTTAAATAGTGACGGACCAGGTCAGAAATGTGAATTTTTGATTTTTTTTAAATTGACCTCAGGTTACCTAGACTATAATAAGTTATCTTCGTCTTTATATTTTATGCTGTATACTTATTGCTGCGCTTCTTCTCCTTTCTTCACACTACCATGTGTGATCCCTGCTCTTATACTATGGACCTGTTTCATGCCATAGATTATACAAAAGGTAGAGTGCCGAGGGAGCGCAGCGTGTCGACGTCACAGAGCTACGTGCCTCAACTACAGCTCAGCAGATGATCGTCGGTCTCGATCCTCCAGTCAGTCGTCTTCGTGCATCGGTGCAGCAGGTCTGCAGTGGAGAGCAGACACCCTGCGGCAACGCTCAGCGAGGCTCAGATGATCTTAGCTCCCGCCTGCATCGTCTCCTAAGCGGCTTTGCTTGTCCTGTATTTACCTGGTTTTGTAATTTCTCTCCTCCCTGAGCATCAGGGTATGGGGGAATGATCAGCACCGACTACCCTCCGCCGCCACCTCCTCCTCCTCCTCTTCCTCCTTCTGCTCCTCCTTCGGTCGGCCTCACTGTCTCCTGTCTGTCGTCGGAGCTCTGTCCAGGATGCGGGCCCCGCTGCTCGGCCAGGCTGCAGTATTCGCTGCCCTGATGGTGCTGAGCACCTGCCTGACAGGTAAGAGCTGCTGCTACCTGCTGTCACTCATAAGCTGCTGGTGTTGTTGTAAAGTTGATGTATGGACTTGAAGTGGTGCTCAGTCAGGAGTGTACACTTCACTGGTAGTCATCCATCTTCTCTGGTATGGCTGTATGATGCATTAGACACACTAATATATCTGAGGTCCTATTAGCATTAATATCTATGATCTAATGCCATATAGTGGCATCACTTGTCTCCCATAGTGATCTAGTTTATATAACTAGCACAGGTCATTGTTAGCAGTATGTATTGTTTTTAATTTATAATCTGAAATACTAATTAGCATTGTTAAGTTATGATGGGAATGTAATGATGAAGACCAAGCAGCCAGTTTACTGAGAAAATAACATGTATAGTGTAATCAATGTGCTCTGACATGAAGTATGTGAGATGAATATCAAAATGAGTTTATTCTTTTAAGATGTCCAATCTTAAAATGAATGCTGGATGGAGTTGATTACTTACAGGTGGAGAGAAATTGAATTGACAATAACTGTGATGATTATTAATGAAGTACTTTATTAATTTCATTAATTGTATTAATGAAATTAATAAAGTGCATCCCTATATTGTTTGTTATAGATTAGAATTCATCACTTAACCAGGAAAACAACTATAATAATTATAGTTATGGTTGTGTAGTCATTTTAAAATGACACTGGGAGGATGAATTGTTCTCAGTGGGTTGAAATGGACTAATCAGAGTTAAGTAAACAAAAGCCTGGGTTTTGATCAGCTTTATTTTAGCCACTACTGATCTTTTAAAATGTAGAAATATGAAAATCCAGAATGTCATTAATGTCAGCTGTTTATTTGATCCCCTTAAGCATTTAGAAATAAACTGCTAGTGTCATTTCTTTAGGTTTTCAGATACACACATCAGTGGCTCTGAGCCTTTCCACCACATGATGTGACGGGATAAAAGAAATCACATTAGCTTACGAGGTGGGAAATGGATGATTCAGGGAGAGAGAAATGGGTCTGGATGTATTCAGGGTACATGAGTGCATATGTTGGTGGTGTCATAGCCTCAGTTATCATAGTGGAAGTGTTGGCTGTGCTCTGCTTGTCCTCACAGACACATTCCTGTTGTCATAGCTCAAGGGCTGTCTGTCATTGAGGTCAGTGACAGCGTGGCTCTATACCATCACAGTTTCTCCTTGTCTCATCAGCAAGTGTGTGAATTCTCTTGACATCCCACCACAGCACCAGAAACAGCGCGCAGACACTCGTTTGACTTTCCACTCGAACAGGTGATAATTTAATGCAGGATGACTCATCATCTCATGTTAATATCCCTGATAATAAATGGGTTAAAATCTGAAATGGTATAAATAAATAATAAATAATGAAAGGACACCAGAATAATAACAATAACACATAACAGATAATTATCAAAAGGTCAACTTTCAGCATCATCATCTTCATCAGCAGATGGGTGGATAATACATTCTGTTGAATAAAGGGCCAGTCTGACCTAAAATTTCCATTAGTGTGACTCAGTCCTGGACTCTGAGCCTGGCTGCATCTGTTGCAGTGTGTTAAGATGAGTCGCTCCCCTGCTGCGTCCCATCTCATGGCTCAGCACAGCGCTGCTCTCATCGCCATGCTTTAGATTCACATCGATGAATCCTTTTCATCCATCCGTCAGCTAAGATTTAGGCCCAGTTCTGTCTCTTTTTTTTGCTGTGGCTCTAATAGAAAAAGCTTTTTAATGCATCGAGACAACATTAAACAAAGGTATTTGGGAGACATTCTGGGTTATTTCTCACACTTTAGGTTCAGATCTGCCACTTTGCTCTCTAGTCCATACACAATTAGGAACAATGCCTCTGTGCCAGATCGTAGTGTGAAAACCTACATGTATAACCTACATAATGTGTCATGCAGATCTGTGCATTGAAGAGCTGATTGGTTAACGTTGTAAAGTCTAAAGGCTTTATAGAAACAAAAAGGAAAAGAAGATGAGGACAAAGAAGAAGAAGAAGCAGAAGATAAGATGAAGTCGTCAGAGCAGTGGCTCACAGACCAGATTAGAAATGAAATTGTTTAACACATTTTCTAATGTATCCCTGCACATATTTATGTGCCGTGTGCAGAAACATAATTCCACCTAAATCATAAATGCATTAAAATAGAAGGATGGAGCTAAGTTGTAGGGACAAGAAATGAATTAGGACTGGGTCCCCTCCTAAAACACCCCTTACAAAACACATCATGTCCTGTGTCATTTACCTCAACAAGGTGTTAAACACCAAGTAATCAAGTAAAAGCTGACATTCTGAACAAGTTCATCTTTTGATTTTAAATTCAAACGTCTTCGGGGCCCAGCACACACACACACTAGTGGCTCACGAAGGATATGGTGACCGTGTGTTCTCATGTACAATGCAATGAGTAACCGGACAGTGTTGGACAAGCTCTGTTCAAATGAATCTCAAGGTTTCAAATTGAGTTAAGCAACATTTAAGGCCTGGCTGCTGTCCCTAATGACCTGAAGGTTCCAGTCAGACCTTTAAAGCACACAGAACCTGATTAGGGCCCGTGTTGTGTGAAGGAGGCTACCGCTTCTATAGCCTCGGTCTCCTGGGTGCTCTACTGCTACTCTGCATGGGTTCAGTAAGATAAGGATTCTCTGGTTAACAAAGGGCCTTCTCACAGGAGGACTTTTGGCTAGTTAAGATTTAAATATGCAGGCTTGGAAGTGAAAACTTTTAACACTGTCAGACTCAGCTTAGCAGTTTCTAGCACAAAAAACACAGTGTGTTTTCTCTGTTCATTTAAATACATGTTCATCAGCAGAGACGCTGACGATGTGTTCACTGCCCTGGCTGTTGTGAACTAGGGCTGCAGCTATGTTGAGTATTCAACATTAAAACTATTTGTATTAATATTAGTATTAATCAAATGATCATTTTTACGTTAACATTTTCTTATTAAGCAAAAACAAATGTTTTCAATTGTACTTTTTTATCAATTAATATTTAATTGATTGTTGAACATTTATGGACACAGACACTTTCACATTGTGTCTGTGTTGAATTTCTATATATTTTGCGTCTGTTGGGTTTATGTGTTTACACTGAGAGTGTTGCTGAATATATCTTTTATTCTATATTTGATTTAGTGAATGACTGTGGGGAGGGTCAGATCGTTCAAGCACCTGCTGGGCACTGAGGCACCACAGCATGTTTTCTAGCGGGTCGAACACTACTTGACTCTAATGTTAGTGCAACAATAACTTTTAGTTGGCCAGTTTCTTACATTTCTGTGTGACTTTCACTTACTTAACTCCAACATGCCTTCTCTCCATGTGCTCCTGCGCTACTCTCATGCTCCTGTGCCATATCAGATCATTTTTACCACTTGACAATTTTAATTTTATTCAGTGTGAAGTCCACAGCTTTAGATGACTGTGATCATCCACCTGCTGTATCTCTATGACCTTCTCACTATTCTCTGCTTCTACTTATTATCAGTAATTCAGCTCTTCTCGGAGGCGGACAGCACTCATCCAGCTCCATCTTGCACAGATACATCACTTGTTGCCAATACGATCCATTTTTAGCACAAGATGTTGGAGCCTTGAGTGAACTAGCCTGACGGCATACTTGGCAGAAACAGCTGTGTCCAGCTGTGACAGTGATTTACAACATTAATAATGTCTCCTTTGTATTCTTCATTAACTTTATGTAATAAAATATGATCACCTTCAAAAGCAGGGACATTTCTAAATGACCCCAAACTTTTGAATGCTAATTAAAAAATACATTATATATTAAAATGTATTCCTATACTACGTATTAATTTACATATTGTTTATTCCTAACATTCCATCATTAATAATGCTGAATCTAATGGATTTATACCAAGATAAATGATTCTGTGTCATGGTGAGTATCCTGAGCACTGAGCTTCTTGGCGTTGCTGTGTATGGAGGAGAACTGTAAATCCTTTCAAATGTGTCACGTTAATATTTAGGCTCTTTGCTGATTACATCCTTTGAGCCAAACCGCAGTGAAGATAGTGTATGTCTCTGTGTCAGTGTATTTCTGCTTTAGCTGCATTAGTTGTATTGGATCACTAGATGATTTAATAGCTCTAATTCGCCTAAAGTACCCACACAGCAGCACTGATTCACTGATATAAAGTGGTATTCAGTGCAGTCCTGCTTAGCATTGGCCTGCTGTAGAACGGTGCTTCCCAAACCCAGTCCTGCCTGCTTGTTTACCGACCATCCCTGCCCTACCTGCTGTTTGATACCTGGATCAGCTGTGGGTAGGGCAGGCGTAGCTGGAAGAGTTGGTTTGAGAAACATTACTGTAAAGCAGTTTCGGAGAATTTCTCTCTTTGCACACGTGTCACCTATCAGCACTGATCCTCTTTCGCCCTGCCAGATGAGCCTTAAGCCTGGGACTAAGTGCCATGCTGCAGCTAAGTTGTCTGAACACAGACAACTTTGCCAAACCCCGAAATAGCAAATGGATTGGTTGGCACAGAATTTAGTACAGACATTCATGAGTCCTGAATAATGTGTCCTAATGACCAAATACTGTACCTCCCAAATGAATTACACTCTCATCAACATCGGTAGGTTTTGTGTTTAATGCTAGTTAGCAAATATTAGTAATATTAATACAGCAAAGAATATTGTAAAAAATATCATCATGTTAGCCTTGTCGTTGTGAGCATGGCAGCTAACTGCCATTTAACACAAAGCATTGTTGGACAACAGTACTGCTTTGTAGACACTGTGGTTGTAAACTCTCAGCATCTTTGCAAGGTGGAGAGAAATACATTTGATCTCATTCAGTTTTGTCATCGCCATTGATTTGAATGTTTAGATGGATGGCACTTGAAACAGCATGTGTTTAAACAATGCCATGCACAGCCATTGTGATGTGCACTGATTTGTGTGCAGATATATCAGTGATCAAGACCTCACACCCACCTGCCATGCAACACCTCTGTATCTGTGCACCCTGTTGCCTCTGTGTGAGCCTCTGCAGGCTGTGAGAGCACTCACATCATCAAAGCCGCTCCGCTGCCTGACATTTGCAGCTCTGTTCGTGTCTGAGCTGCTCAGTGAACTGAGCCGATCCCTGTGTTCAACATGGCTTCCCTCACTGCTGAATGTAACTTCACCTGAGCTCAGGAGAGAAATGGAAAAACATCATGTATTTGCATTCACTTAGATTCCACTTGATCAGTCTGGAGCACAGCAGCAACATTGACATCACACATGCTTAAATAGGTTAAGTCACCACAACACACACTCGTTATGTCCAACTGGTATTTAAGTAAGTACATTTACTCAAGTACTGTTCTTAAGTATACTTTTAAGGTTCTTGATACAGATGCTAAATATCTAATTGACTAATACATAATAATTTATTACGGACCAACAACTGTCGAGAGTATATACAGTATATACACTTTTCTACATTTTTATCACTTTTACCAGCTGCTCTTTTAGTTCCACACGAGTCTGTATAGCAGGGGTCACTAATTAGAACCATATTCTGAGCCTTTATACCTTTGGACACCATTGTAAATTCTTAAATAAAGAATTTGAAGTGGTGTGTATGTTTGTAGTGGAGTATGTTTTTTTTTTTATGCAAGTACTTGCACTTTTACTTTCGTTTGTGTACTCCCACCATCTTTTTCTCAGTGATATATTTCTGACAGATTCTTCAGTATGGTTTTTAATTCTCCATCTGAGAGAACTCACATCCATCTGTTTCAGGAGCACTTGTAGTGAGCCCTGACATGGAGCTGTGGCTGGATGGAACTACTTAATGTGGATCGAGAATATAATGCTGCACCGTTTCAATGTCATGTCGACACGTGTGTCTCCTTACACCACCCAGACCCAGTGACAGGTGACAGCAGGGCTGAAAAGACATCTCTTATTAAGGCTTTTTATACACAACATACAAAACAGTTTTGTCTTTAATGCACATTAATAGCAGTATAATTATTTACTGAATATTAAAAATTTAAATACCTGGGGACAGCAAAATGAGACAACATGTTATCATTATTATACCTAAAAGTAACGCCTTTCTTTGAATCCATTGTTAATATATTGACTAGTGAAGAAACATCGTAACTGATGTTTCAGTGTTGTGCTAATGTAATGTGACTTTTTAATCAAGCATTCCTGCTTGCTGTGCCGGCAGGAGTTCAATATGAGTTGAGACATGGAAAAAGTGCAACAATATTGGTCATAAAAAGCCTAAATTCTAACCAGAGCCATATGGACACATAATTCAGTCCAGCCTTGAGATGGAGTTAATGAGAAAAGGGAGAATGAACATGTTTCATTTTCTTTGATCAAACACAGGACAAGATGTTGCTAGGAAACTGTGACTTTAGACGAGTGTATTTGACACTGTGGGAATTTCACTGGTGCTCAGAGACGCAGCCAACATCAGTGCTGCTGTACAAAAAGCCTATAATGATAACAAATATGGTCCAATGCACATTACAGCCTTTTGTAAAATAGCTGTGATAAAGCCGCTCTGTAGTTTTATTTGACTGTGGAAGTATTCAAAGCAGTGCGTGAATGAGTTGTCACAGTAACATTTCTTTTGTGTGCAACATGTGCACACTGTTGCCTGTGCAGTACAAAGTCATTCACAATCTCCTATTAGGGGTTGATTAGTCTGGAATTATAGATGATGGCGCTTCCACTAAATTTGTTACCATGTACGTCATACTCAGTAATGAAGAAGAAGTGAATATATTATTATGGTCTAGTTTTTCAGTACTACTACTGACATAGCTTATTCTCATCCCAATTATATCGTGTTTTCACATGGTGGAGATTTTGGGAAATGCTGCTTACTTGCATTTCACTGTTTTAATGTAGCTGCATTGAGATTGGTGCTTCTACATCTGCACTGTGTCCTTCCTTATACCCAGGAAGTGTTTTTCTAAATCCTTGCATCTTTGCTGTATGTTGAGTGCAGCTAATGCACCTCAGACACAGGCTCTGTGGTTAGTACTGTGGCTAAGACAAGCAGGGAAGTGGGTTGTCCCAGTGCATTCTGATCTCCATCATCCAGTTGTAAAGCTTTGCATAGATTAGCTGCTTCTTTTGTAGCCTCCAAGGGCAGGCCATTGTCTGTATGTATGAGGTGATAGCTGCTTCAGGGACCAATACAAAAACACATGCACCCACATTACTGTTGCAAAGTTGCTGTCAACAGTATTGCACATAATTTAGAAAAGCTAATTTCACTGTGCCAAAATGTTGTCAAAAGTTATGTCAAATAGAAAACTGAATGAGTCTGTAAGTAGCTGTGAAGCAGTCGCATTTATCATCCCTGCCTTTTCCTATTTGATACACCAGCCTGAGACAAACCTTCCATCCCTGACTTGTGCAGTGACTCACCCCTTGATGATGTCACACCTCCTCAGTTGCAATGAAAGTTGCCGTGGCAACCAGTGCCTAGGTCCCTGTAGCAGAGATGAGTGCAATTCGAGGGAGCAACGAAGCTAAAAGGGTTAATATTGATAATTGGGTCTAATTATTTTCCCTCGTGACACCAGAAGCACTTCATGAGGCTCTGCAGGATGACTTGATGTCATCCTTTAATCTCCTCTGTTGTGCTCAGATGTCTTATGCTAAATAACAACAATACTGTGAAAAGTTAAAAAAAAAAAAAAAGTATAATAGATGCTCCCTTATGGGTAGCAAGTAGGAATGTACTTAATAGATCCACTGGAGCTCTTTAGCTACTTCTACATGTCAAGATTTTAAATTGATGTTATGCTGATTATAATTGACTTATAATGTATCATGCATATTTGTGCTTGTCCACTTGTTTGATTTTAACATGTAAAAACTAAATCAACTGATGTTCTAATGATATTATGGTAAAATATGAATTCTAATTTTATTTAATCTTTATTTATCCAGGTAAATGCCACATGCCACAGATTAAAAACCTTTGATACAAGGGAGACCTGCTAAGATACCTTATAACAAAAAGTCATACACGACAACATCAACACAGAAGAAAAAAGTGAATAAGGGTAAAGTAAAAAAAACTTCAAAATAAAGTAAATTAAGGAAATATAAGGTGTAATTAAAGCACTCTCCTGCTCTAATCTCCACTTCTACATATCTCTGCCACTGCTACTGTTCATGCAGACTGAAATTCACCTCAGCCAGTGTTCTGCAACACTAGCTTAATAACATCTGTCTGTCTGTATGTCACTTACCGTTATGTTGCAAGTTGTCTTCATCTTACCATCAACTGTTTCATTGCCTCTGTAATAAAAGAGTACAGGATGCAGATGTGCTGCCTCCCGCTTTTGCTGTCTCTCAGGATATAAAGATATATATATAAAGATATAAAGATCAGATGTGTGTTTGTCTTTTCTACCACATGGCCTTGGCTGCATAGTGTGGAATGCTGTGGAATTGATGAGTGTAGAACTATGGGAAGTTGAGTCTATGTGGAAGCCTGTAAAAGCCCCTGGAGGAATAGTGTAACACTTAAATATGCCCGTCAGTCTTGTTAAGATATTAATCTGATGTGTGTCTGTGTGCTAAACAGTGACACAGTTACAGTAATTTGATTAGCTGGTATGCTGCAGGATAAGTACGTGTACTGTGCATCACTAGCTAATAGCTAATATCTGTCTTTACTGTTGGATTGACATGACTGAAATTATTTATCTAAGGTCAAAGCTGGAGGTAAAGATAACATTATAAATGACATATTGTTTCCTTATTTCTGCATTCAACTGCTAACCCGTAAACCCTCCAGGAAACCCTTTCCCACTGACACACTGTCATGAATCGCCTCCACCCCACAACAAAACAGTATTGTAGCAGCTGAGAAGAGGTCAGGCTGCCCACTTTCATCTGTTCTCAAGTTACAGTGACATTTTCAAGCTGGTGTTTTCTTGGAGGTATTAAAAGCTTGGCTTCTTCTCAGTTGTGAGTAGGTTGCTTTGACTTCAGTGTGTTTTGATGCTTCCTATTGAAATGAATACCACATGTTTTGGGGGGTTTAGGCAAAAACTGTCTATCTACACTGTATTTCTGATCAGTTTGATGTTATAAAACTAGCTTCACACTTAATGCTAGCATATGTTATGCTAACATAAATGCTAGTGTATTCATTATGGACAAAGACAATACAATGATTTAAGTATTAGTAGTTAACATAACTTCATAATTGAAATAGTAAATAGGATGAAAATCTGATGATATGAAAAGACAAGTTTATACATATCTCACTGTGTACATATTGACTGTTTAATCCATATGAAAGACAACTGGAGTAGACTCATTTCAAAATGTCTTGGAAAGTAATGTTGTGTATGTGTATGTTGTTGTGTTGTGTCTTTCTTCGTAGGATCTCATCTGTGCCCTCGGAGTTTGGACTGTGCCCAAGCGAGGCGACACTTCTGCCAGCCAGGCAGTTCACACTGCGGCCCTTGCCTCCCTCATCTGGTGGAGGACTCGCATGGCCGCTGTGTCGTCAAGAGGAGGCACGCTCCTCACTCTGCTCACATCATTAAAGGTCAGCAGTTTGTCCTCGCTGTGGATACTTATGTGGTATACTTTTAGGAAATTACTGAAGTCTTTTCTCAAACTATACATACTGAATGGATCTTTAATTCCTTCCTACAGCTTAATTAGGAAAAGGACTTGCATATGTGAAACACCACACAGGCAGTATAGTGGCTTCATCTCTCCCTCCCTCCCTCCCTCTCCTCTCTGTTGCCGCAGTGACACTTTTCATTCATGATTCTGAGGAGACCCTCTCTACCGCCCACATCTGCCTCTCCCTCCCTCTCTCTCTCTCTCTCTCTCTCTCTCTCTCTCTCTCTCTGTCTTTCCTTGTCTCATTGTCCTTATTGCCATCCGCCCACGCTTTAGCAGCTGGGCTAGTAGAGCACTCAGCCATCCACCCACACACAGTAACAGGCAAACGTTTGCATTTCACAGCTCACACCAGTAGTACTACAGCATGGTACGCTTGTATTGAACTTGGGCAATTTCCATGTTTTGTTGACTTTGGTAGTGAAGCAAATCCAGCCATTACATTGAAAATGTCATTATGAATTATCAGCTGGGCATTTGAAAATGCAGCCAAGAATATAAAACAACACCAAAGTGCTTCCAGACGTTTCCACTGTCTGTCGTTAAGCAGAGGTAGTTTAAGGGAAGTGTGAATGTCGAGATCTGAAAGCGGACACTGCACTGATGGAAGGAAGAAGGGATTCCACTTAATACACTGTGAATGCAGATATAATAAAGAAGCTGACTTCTATAGCAGAACAACGCTCCGAAGAACGGATCACCTCTGCTTCTGTTACCTTCACAGACATAAGAAAAAACCATCCAGCCCACCTACTGGACACCGTCCACCACACACACTCACACAGCGTCACTCTCAACACTTTCGCCTGTATGACTTTCTCCTACTCATCAGTGTTATAAACTTGAAGGCAGTGTGACGATGCTCTGCACTCATTAAAACTATCCAGCCTGTTGTTTTCCGTGCCTCACACTGAGGGGGAGTTGTTATCCTTTTTTCTGAAATCCACTGACTTAACCATCAGCACTATTCCTAAGTGGGCAGGACAAATGACTCTTTCTAGCAACAGTAACACAGAGCTGGCATTATTTACTCTGTATGATGATATTAGTTGTTTTTCTTTGGTCTATTTTGTTAAAGTCACTTCTCTTTATCATTTTTTAGGACTTTTAGGAGTCAAAATCTGATAATGTTTTTAGAAAATGTTAATGCAGGAAAAAATAGTTGACAAACTTCTAACCACCACTGTACAGTATATGGCTACATCAGCTGTGACTGACTCAGTGTTTTCCTCTGGTTTTGTGTTCCACCAGCCAAGATGAGCACTTACCCAGACCTGGATCAGGAGATTGACTTCCTCTCTGCCATCATCAGTGAACAGAGAACTGAGTCCAGGCTGACAGGTAGCTGGCAGTTGACTTATTTGTATTTACTTCACGACCCTGGTGGTTTCATAATTCAGAGTTTTATTCTTTATTTTAGCTCCAGCCCCTCAGGATGCGTCTAAACCCCAAACCAAGCAGCTCAGTGAGACCACCTCTGCCCACAGAGCTCCTACCACAGGACAGCCCACGAGCCAGAGTGTCATGTTCACCAGCACGGCTCCACCAACCACCACTACAAACCACACCAGTGCTCTGCACAGCCCTATCATCCTCCCCTACTCCTCCAATGACCAGGTTTTCATCAGTAAGTCCTTTCTGTCCTCTGGCCATGACCTAGATTCTTTTTGCTACAGAACAACAGTTCCTGTTAGAAGTAGATAAGCTTTTGACGTGTCTATGATGTGGCAAAAAACTGTTTAGAATCAGTGTCTCCTCACTTTCCTGTTCAGTTACTGTACATGTCAGTAGCAATGGCATTTAAAGGCCCTACTTTAGCATTTAGTTGTGATGCATGGTCCATCTGCGTGTGCACACAGAAATCCCAGGAAAAATCTGGTTTCTCAGTAATTACCACACAAAAGGAGCCAGTGATCAGTTCAAACTGTCCCATTTTCTAAAATCACGGTAATTAAAATGATGTGATAAGTCTTTTGAACAGCTCACATCAGAGTGCAAAGCATTTAGGTCACTTTAGAAAAATGACCTCTTTTGTCTGACCAATTGCTTTGAAATCTCCTGACTGGCCTCAAATTTACTATGCTGTTGTACAGAAGGGGACTTGTATGTCACTGTCAGTTAGTTCTGCCTCAGCCCATTACTGTGCTGTTTTCACTGTTGATATGCCAAACGTCATTCCATAACCTGGCACACTGGCACTATTTTCCTTGAGCTCCACACTTCTAACACTCTTCCCAAGCTTTCAGTCAGAGATCATGTCTTCCTCTGATACCTACAGGTCTGCACCACTTTCTCTCCCACTGACTATCTGCATGTATCTTTTCACAGTCATGAGCAGCGTCTTCATCGTGGCCGGTTCTCTGGCTTTGATCGTCGCAGGAGCATGTTGGGTCAGGTAAGACTTTTATTCTTCTCTTTCTGCACGTCTTTCCCCTTCAAGTTAAATTTAAACTGCAAACTAATTAAACTAAATTTAATTACTATTTAATATATTATATTACTATCAGAGCAGATTAAATTCTCAATCAAACTGTTTTTGTGCTCTGTAAAATGTCAGATAATAATTGTTTTATCTGACCAGCAGTCTAGTAACCAAAGACTTTCAGGTGTCTGTCACAGAAACTGCTGTTGTTATTTTGTGAAACCTATTATATTGAGGCATGTGGTATGGGTCAAGTATTTGGTAGCTTACTCATCCCATGATGCATGTTGATTGCTTTTCATTTATTAGATCGTCCCTGACCCAATCAAGGTCGAGTGGCAGCTGTAGAGAAAACGTACTGTATAAAGGAACTATGATAAACACAAAAATTGTAACATAGTACAATGATATTGTATCTCACAAACTAGAAGCTAATTATTGAAATTATTCAGTTTAAAATAATCAAATTATTTCAAATGTAATGATTAAATGTTATTAATTATTCATTGTTAGAGCGATGAAGGAGGTTCTTACTGTGCACACTTAGACACAACAATTTTGTTTTCTACAATTGCGTTCAAAAATGTTAATCAAGTACTGCATTCCTCTTCAATTCTGAGGAAGCATTTGTAACTTATTTTGTTACAGGCTGCAGAAAGGTGTGCGTCTTAATAAACAGGTAGACTACCCTGCATATGGACTGATCAGAACCCAAAACTTTGACAATTTGGTGAGTAACAAATATTACACTTTTATAGAGAAAATGAGTTAACACTGGTAGGTGGGAGGGAAACTAGTACTAGTACTTGTTTAGATTCAGCCAAGTCATGTTTATTAAATTTTAAAATATAGCAAACATGAAAAACACACTTAGACCCACTGTATGCTACCTTGCCAGCAAAAGTTAATAACTGGCCAGACTAAGTATATAGTATTTCATTGAGGAGGTGGTGGAGGCCAAAACAGAGCTAAAAAGTTTGTGAATATTAGTAATATATGTACACAAAAGCAACTCTAACTAAAGATAAACGTTTCTCTGTGTCTGCTGGATGAGGAATAAGCAACTATTCACCACATCAGCTTTTTAAAGTGATATCAGGAATGTGTATCAACATGGGTTCTCATTCAATATATAGGGATATATTGCGGTGCTATATGCAAGGAAATACATTGTCATTTTTTTAAAATCCAATTTTAAGAAAACTGTCACATCATTAAGTACACAGCACAATATGCATAATATCTGAGCAGAAAAGAGTAAATTTGTTTTGTAGGACACTATCATCTAGTGTTTATAGAGATTATAACACAAAACTGACCACTGTCTGCAACAAATGTTTTTATGTAAATTCTTAATTAAACATTAATACAGTGTTTATGACAACATTATCACAAAATGTAATATGTCATTACTCAAATGCAACAATATATTCTCCCACCACAGTAATAATAGCAGATATTTTATTAAATTGTCTTTAGCTGCCACCTAGTGGACAAAAAAGAAGTAATGCAGCTTTGAATAATCATATTGGGTAACTTCATAATGCTAATCAGCCTGCGTAAACAGTTGGCTGTTTTTGTAGTAGAAATTGTAGTAAATGTAGTAACTGATTATATCATATCATACATATACCACCAATAATACTGGCATTTCTGCATTTAGCAAACAAATAATAAGGAAAAGGTGGTTTGTGTTGTAAAATATAAGTTTAGACTAATTAATCTTGATGATAAATGATACATTTGGTGCATTTCATTATTATTTTAATAAGACAGTACATTGTAATATCTTGCATTTATGGATTATTGAATCAAGATTAGACAATAGACACTTTATTAGATATTAATCCAGCAGCACTAAAAGTTAACAGTGAGGCACCTGTGCAGGTCCCACAAGGACAAGAGCATTGGTTCTCCCAGTTACTTCACAACTTGAACACGTGCAGTACGACCGCATGCAGCAAAGTGAATGTCAACTGAAAAGCGTGACTTGATGTGGATGAATGCCACTGACTTTCACATGTCCCCTTCTGCCCCTTGGTATGTTCCAGCCTGGGGACAAGAAGCTGGCTCAAAGTGCTCAGATGTACCACTACCAGCACCAGAAGCAGCAGATGCTGTCCCTGGAGAAGTGAGTAGACATTCTTATCTTTCCTAACGATGTGTGTCTGTCTCCAGCCCCTTGTCTGCTGTCCTTCCTTACCCTCTCTGCCTCATTGACCCTGTTCCGTCTTCTGAATATTTTATATCTGTGTGTGTGTGTGACATCTGCAGACACAGGGATGAGCCAAAGGTTCCTGACTCAGGAGCATCAACAGATGAGGAGAATGAGGATGGAGACTTCACAGTGTATGAATGTCCTGGATTGGCACCTGTGAGTAAACTTTGCTTTTTTATTTCTATTTTAGTTTTATTGAAACCCATACTATGTATATATCATCACATCAGTATAATCATTAAGAACACACAATCTCTCAGTTAAAGAGCATTTTTTAGGCACCTCACAGAATACAGTTAAGTCAGTGGATAACTGACCATACTGGACATGCATTCATCACACACAAACATGTCTCCAAATACAAGCTAATGTTGTTACACGTCTGCTCGAAGTGTAATTACACTTACAAATACGATTACTGCACTGATGTCATACACTAGTACACAGTTTAATCCCACTTAATAAAGCATAAATGTTAAACCTTTATTAAACCTACCTCCTATTACTCCCTTACTGATAATAGCACATCTTGAAACTGTGAATGAGGCACATTGTTTGTAGTCATTTGATATCTCTTTGTGGTCATTTTGTACCTGTTTGTTTTTAGCAATTTTAGCACCTCTAGATCAGATATCACAAAATGCTTCACATTACAAGATAAAAGCAGACAAACAAAAACAAGTGAGACTTACAGCATATGGAAAATAAATGGGTTAGACACTGTCACAGTTTAAATGCAAGTGTAAACAAATGGCTTGTGACATGTCAGACATTTTACATGTTGGCCCAGAGTCAGCGCCTAAAGTTGACAGTTTTCCAGATTGTGATGTTTAAAGGCATGTATAACTGAATATCATCTGCATATCAGTGATAAGACACACACTTGTCTTTTATGTGAGCTGTGTGACTTTCAAACAAACTTACAAACATATTAACATTGTCACGCCTTTAATAATAAAATTACTGATGCTTGATGATGACTTGCTATTATCTACAATCGTGCACTCATGCATATTTTTCCTACTTTAAGACTATTATTCCTAATTTGCTGCACTGTAATCTGTGTTAGGTTATGTTATGTTACCCAGAATCCTTTCCTCTCTCTGTGCCCATCTTTAGACAGGGGAGATGGAGGTGAAGAACCCACTGTTTGACGACTCCACCCTTTATCTTCAGAGGTTCCACAAGTAAACCTGGACATTGAATTTACACACACACACACACACACACACACACACACACACACACACACACACTCCACATACACTGTTGTACTCAGTCCTACTCTTTTAATGGACAGAATGGACAGTATGAAGTACACGGAGGAGGAGGAAGAGGAGAAGACTGTGGACATTGAAAGGACGTCGGGTTTAGGTTGTTTGAAGCAGCACTGAATCCTACACCACTGACTCCCATTCTACACCTTTGTTCTCTTCTTTTTTATGCTTTTTTCATATTTTGGTTTACAAAATTAAAATGAGCTAAAATCTAAGAACTCAAACTGACTTCAGTCAGGTAGCAGATGAGCATATTGAATATGATATGCAGAGTCCAGTGCTCTGATGCCACTGAGTTTATTATATATAACAGTTTATTTAATTAACAGTTCTCCATGAACATATTTATTAATCAGTAAATACTCTTTAATTCATTGTTTAAACAGCAGGCTTTGGCTTTATTTAAATATTTTTGAAAAGAAATGTGATTTTAATACATAAAAACGTCTACACACAGCACCGTGATCTATTAATGTTATGTAGCCCTTATGTTCTCAGTATATTTGCTCTATGCATGTATTGATGATGCTGTATATGAAACCTGAGAGTCAATATGCATTTGCAGTTCTTACAAGTTTCTTGTGCAAACTTGCTAATGATAAATATATAGACATATAAATATATATGTATACACATAGATAAAACTTGAATAATTTCAAAGGAATTTGAAACTTTACCTAGAACTCTGAAACAGAGTGAGTCCATCTTGTACATACTGACTAACATGGCTTGTCCCCATGGTTTTGTGATCTGTATATAGCTGCTCATGTGTACAGGAAAGAGAACTTATCTCTTACTCAGTGTGTTCGTACACATTATTCAAATATTAATGTTTCCTTATCAAGCCTTCCTACACATGTGGGAGGGACAGTCTCAGAAAACTAGTGATGTCCAAGGTCTGAACACATAATTTAACCTTTAGTGTTTTGCATAAAAACTGTTACTAAAGCATAAGAGGTTTGTGCATTAAGGGGAAAGCAGAGCATATCCACATGCTGTAACCCAGCTCCGCTACTTTTATAAGAATTGAACACTATATGTTTAAATTCTACCGAGCATTTTATCAAGCAAATTAATCATATAAATGCAAAAATACACAAATCAAAAGTTGAGATGCACTTCTGTTATTTTTACACCTCAGATGTATTCATCTGATAACACTGATAAAGTTTCCTCTGTGCAGCTTCTGTGTTCTCTTAATGTTTTGTTTGTATCCTTCACTCTGAGATATGGCTTTCATCTTTGCAACTTTGCAACTGCCTAGAGGGCAGCATCCCAGAGCTGCGTCTTCACTGTTGACATTGTTCAACAAAACTGCTAGTTGAAGACCTGTTAGGCTTAGATACTACTACTACTAGATGCTCTAATGTAGTTATCCTCTTTCTCAGGTCATATAATAAAATATATCTCATAAAATATCAAATATATAGAGAATTATGTAGAGGGCAAAAAGTTTTTCTACACATTACACATTTTAGATTATTTATAGTCACAGTTTATGTTGATGGCAGCTTTTAACTATGAACTATTTCTGCTAATATCTTAACAAATATCAAAATAACATGCCAGTTTCATTTGATCATTTTATTGAAACATATTCATAGTAGTGTGGATTTAAAGCACCAGACTAATTCAGTCTTCTCTGATCCCAGGTCCTGTGGTGACTCAATGAACATAACACTAACAGCAGTAACACTACATTTTTAAAATGACGGTATCAGCACTGTTACTTGTACAGTGGGTTGGATTGGTTCATCCCTGATGGATAGTCTCTGCTTTTTCCTTAATTCAACCTGCTACTTTGACTGGACTGGACATGCACAACTACCCTTCTGTCCCTTGTATTGCTCCACTGCATAGATCACACATTGGATTACACACCCAGAATGATTCCTCAGCTGCAGTGACACATGTTTGGCGCGAATGTGACTGTGGCCTGTCTCTGTCGTCTCTCAGGAAAGCCACTGTCCGTGGCTCCTCTCTTCAGCCTGCTCCTACTCTCTCAGCCTCTGCGCCCTCCCACACTGGAGGAGCGTGTTAAAACTGTACTTGACCGGCTCACACACACACACACACACACGCAATCTTAGTACGTAACAAAAGAAACACCTAGAACAGATACCACAGAGTATTAACACTGGAAATCTTTAACTGTGTTTTAAAGACTGTTTTATTTGAGTCTGCTGAGCTTGTGGCACTAAATGAAAGACAGTTTATTGATTGGAGGGATGAGGGATTACTAGAAAAGATCTTGTTTCTCCTGCTGATTGCCTTTTTTAAATGTAACACAACTCTACTTTCCCTTCAGTGAGAGAGCTAAACTAAAACTGAGCTGGTTAAATAGTTTTGTTGCTCTCTCTCTGATGATGAATGGGTCTCTTAAAGGAACTCTAGAACAATTAACTACCTATAGGCTAGTTCTCTTTGATACTGACTGTTTTCAGACTATATAGTATATGTTTCTTTACCACTATGTTTAGCATGCATGTGGATATATCAGAGATAAAGAAATAAATATTTATATAAATTGAAATGTGACACAATTTCTTTTTTCTCCAGAAAATCCTTTTCACATTAGGAGGTCTGAAAAACATTTATGTCATGTTAAGGGTTCATTCGCTCAAATACTGAACCAGGAAACACACAGCGCTGTGAACATCGTACAATCAATTGAGTTCCGCTTCTTTGTTTTAGCATGGTTTTCACTGATCGGCAAAGTCCTGACTTTGCCGATAAAATGTAACGCATAGAGTGTAGGATACAGGAAGATGGCCATCAGCTGGCATAACAAGGTAATGCTGGACTGGAGTGCGATCAAATAACCTTCTAGTCAGACATATGACTGTAGCATGAAACACAGTGACATTTCTGAACTATTAATAACACAGACAGGCAGACTACCTTTAAAAAAAGTGTAAAATTAAAGCTCACTGAGTTACAAATCTCATGTTTGTTTATATGCATTTATTTTGAAGAAACAGAAATGAAAGAATCATATGTGGTGATGGTTCTGTAAATGTTTTTTTTCTCTACCTTTCCAATCACCACAGCCAGTCGAGGCAGATAGCTGCCCACCCAAAGTCTTGTTCTGCTTTAGGTTTAACTGTTAAAGGTGTTGCCTACTGTTGCCTAGTGCTGCCCAAGCGGGATGTGGTGGTGGTGGTGTGGCCTGTGTTTGGGGACTTGAATTAGATTCCTCTGTTTAAATTTCAATGAGTTTCCAAAGTTTTAAGAGAAACGCTATCATCAGCATCATAGTTAAAACACAATCACACATTCATCTTGACTCACCCGCATCAAGTTAAAAGAGTGTCCACAGTATCATTACAAATTTCACTTTCAAGTAATGACTGTTTATAGGATATGGAATTACTGTCAGTTACTTCTACACGACTGTCAGTGCTTCAGAGCATCATCGTATTAAATATAACAAACACAAACAACACCGGCCTTTCTGCATGCATGTGCATGCACCATTATTGGTTTAACAAGTATCATGGTGGAAAGTCAGTGTGCGTACATTTTAGACTCTGAGGTTTTTCTCACCACGCCCTGCGATGTCACATCATGAAGGTGTTAACTGGAAAGAAATGGGTGCAAATGGTCACACACTGTAGATTCTGCATTAAGTCATGAGCCAGAGTCAGTCAGTCTAACAGCATCTCTTCATGCCCAGAAAGAAAACTGTAGAGGAGGCGTCCAGATAAGATCAGTCCAAAGACACAATGTAGAGTGATCGGTGAAGTAACAGCTAAAAGCTAAAAGGCTGGTGCTGTATGAGCAATGGGCATGTCCAATAGTAAGTGAAAACCACAAAACTATTAATGTGGAACAGAAAAACCAAGAGCTACAGTGATGAAACACATGTGTGTAATAACCATAAAACAGAGATGTGAAATGCAAACTTCATATTTCCTAAAACAGACAAAAACTCATGTGGCTGAAAGGAAAATGACAAATGTTGCTGAGGCTGATTGTGTTTGCAGTCACAGAAAATAAAATCTTTAAGAATGATCTTTCCTGGCGGATAATGTCAGTCTCATGTATATGTTATAGGTTCATAACAACCTATTACCTGGTTATTACTTTGATAATTACCATGATATTACTTTGTAAAACATGTATTATTGAAGTAATGACATTGTTACTATTTTACTATTACCCTCTTATTTCCTTGTTATCAAACTATTGCACCTTCTATTACCCTACTTATTACCATGCTTATAACTTGATATTACCCTACTATTACTCTATTGTACTGAGCTGTAAAGGAAAGAGGTACAAATGAAATGTATAGTTCAGCAACCATTGCAGTATTTTAAAGATTTATGGCATGTTTTTGTCCATTTTAAAGCCATGTTCTAAAAAGTTTCCATTAAGCTATCTTTACTAGTGAGCTAATAGTTTTAAATCCTACTGCTTTTTAGATAATTCACATACATGGGGATAGCCGCACCTTCAATTCAGTATTTGTGCACACAAGTTGAAGCCCAGTCTGTGTTCACTCCTCTATGCACCTGTGCATTTGCTGCAGAAATGGGATGTGGTTTACATTGTGCCGCTGCTTGGTTTTTAACTGAAACTATAAGGACACATTTCCCCAAATTTAGAATTACTATTGTTTCTTTACTCAAAAACCACTTTCAAATAATTAATTAGTTAACTCCAAGTTACCTTTATGTCTCTGCTAAGCCCCAACACTTAGACTGGTTGAAAAAGCTCTTGTACTGTAATGATATACTGCCCACTGTTCACAACAATCCAAATTCTACAGATTCTACTGTGCAGAGAAACTTTGCTCAGTGTTTAACCCTGTAAAGCCCAGCCCAACAAATAATAACCAAAACATTCTTTTTTTTTTCTTTTTTTTTTTTATTGGAGTGTGCCATGGACCCTTTTCCAAAAAAATACAAAATATTTTTAAAATTATTTCTACATGTGAGATTTTTGGTTTATTATATTTGATACAAATAAAGTTTATGGTAATTGTCATCAAAACATTTTTGTGTATCTAATATGACACAAATGGCATTAGAGGGTTAAAACAATTGGAGCATACTTATTTATGGTTCCACTTCTGCTTTTTCTTACAGTGTACAGTCAACTCAACCAACCACATGACTTCTGCATCTTCTACAGCTAATTTCCACTTTATGGTTTTCACATTTGCATGTGCTAATCCCACAGTGCCAGCACTTCCAATCAAAATTAGTGATCTAAAAGCATGAGAAATCAAAATGTTACATGTTAACCCAAGCCTCCAGATTTTGATAGATGCGTCTGGCTGGTAAACTCGGAAACCTGATACAGATTTGACACAGTCTTTCCCTCCAGTCTGTGTAAGTTTTTATCCTGTGAGTGTGGTGCCACTGGAAGTACTTCTCATAGGCCTGCCTGTCTGTGGCCACATGCTGCAGATACGCAGCCAGGGCTTCGGTGCTAGTGAAATCAGACACATGGATAAAGGAATTAGGGGGAGCCAGAGCCTTGTAGGTGTCTCTGCTGGGACCGAGAACCACTGGTATGGCCCCTGCTTGGAATGCGTTCCTCCAGAGCTTCTCACTGATGTAGTCCTTCGCTTCAGAGTTCTCAAAAGACAGGTAAAATAGACACTTTGTAATAGTGGGCAACAGCTCCTCATCTGAGAGTGTTTTTTTATTCCACTTGCCATACACCTTTATGGTTATATGCTTCCGTAGTGTTTGATAAACACCAGACCGAGTCTGGTTAGACTTGTATCTACTGACCACCCAGCTGGCAAGGCAGGAGCGATTTGGAGCAACCTGGTTGCCTCGCTCATCTCCTCCTAGCAGCGTCTTTCCATAAGGGATGGGTATGTCTGCATCGCGTCTGTAGCTCATGGTCAAGTTAAAGAGACCATTGAACTGTGTGAGGTGTGCATTATTGACTGGAGGCTCCAAGGACATCCACACCCAGTACTGGGAGGAGGGGCGATCCAGGTGCAAGGGCAGCGAGGACGCACCTCTGCTCAGCTCCTGGTGGTGGAACACCACTAGATCAGCAGTGGAGAAGGTGGTAGTGTTGTCAGTGAGGAAACAGCGGCTGATGTTGTACATCTCGAGGCATTTGTCTCCATCAAGACTGTAGGAACGCCCAAATGGCCAGTGCCACAGGAGTATGCTGATGTTTCTGTGAAAAGCTTCTGGATGAGATTTGGGCAGATGCTTCTGGTCCACAGCCACGTAATAAAACACGGTTACGAGGGAGATGAGCAGAAGGGCCGGGAGGAGGAAGAATAAGGCTCGCAATTCTGACAGAGTCATGGCTACTGGGTGGATTCCAGGTCAAAAGGGTGCAGATCACTGGTATGGAACTCCTAGAAAGGAAGGAAGGGTAGATCAGAGATATTATGGTTGCATTGTCGTCAATGCAGGAACTGCAGAGGGCAAGGCGTCAACAGCACAGAAACCTCATGCCACAGCATGACTTAAGATAACTGGTAGAAAACATTTATCAAAAGGCTGATTCTGTTACAGGTTAATAATGACTGCATCAAAGATCTGACAACACAAATCTAATATTAAATAATATTAATA
>OMLM01009128.1:0-33177 GCA_900302695.1 Helostoma temminkii | reverse complement strand
TTTAATGTATTTTCATGTGGACAGATTTGTTGTCTCTCCACTATAGATACAGTATATACAGTACTTTGCACATAGAGGTCTGATACTGTGAATATTTACCTATCAATTCCTGTTTCTTTTTTAAAAAGTTCATCAAACTTCATCATCTGGATCCAGGAAATAATGTAGACTTTAAGTTTGGGCAGTAGCTGGTTTAACAGCCTGAGGCTGTTGTAAACATGGCCTTTTCCATCCCTTCTCATGCAGCTGCTTGGTCCCCAGAAGATGAACACTGTGTCTTGGCTCTTGTTAAGCAGCTCCTGCCGGCTTCGCATCACTCTCTGCAGGCTGGAATGAGCTATAACACGTAGGTTTGTGCGCCTGCCAACATCCTGTTGATAGCCTACACTGGGAGCATCGTTCATACGGATGACACACTCACTGCTGTCGATTTCTTCACCCCTCCTGCTCCCAGTCAGCTGGCCAGAGCTGGTCACCAGGGCACAAGTCCGGCAGTGCATCCTCAGAGGCTGTAGAGGTAAAAAATCATAGCAGTGTCACTGAAAGAATGTTAATAACAAGCTGTGAAACACTAAATTAGATCCAAAGTATAGTCTTATCAGGGATTTTCTCTACAGATTTTTTCTACAATATGACTTTGAAAAAAAATTGCAAATGACTAAAGGGAAATTTTTTCTTTCTTTCTATGACAACACAAGAGTCTCCAAGCAGCAGTTTTAAAGTTGTGCATAGGCACAATATGGATTTTAGCTAAATGCTATTGAATCTAGAGGCTAACTAATTTACAATGGCAACATGCATGCTGATGTTTAGTACTGTAATGCTAATGACATTTAGCATCTAAGTTAAAGTTAAAGTTAAAGTTAAATAGCACTACACATAAAGTCTGGCTAAGGTTGTCAGGAATCTCATTAATTCTGCAGGTATTTAGTGACCAAAGAATTGGACACAGTAACACACACAAGAGGAACTTGTGAAACAATAAAAACTAATTTTAAGTAGCAACATGCTGCCATCAAAGTCAGGTCTTTGACATTTTAATTTGTCTGACAAGAGTAAAAACCAATAACCTGCACATGTGGACATGACAGCAAGACAAGTGTGCTTCCCACAAGCTTGATATAAGGCATGCCTAAAACTGCAGCCAAAAGTTGAGAATTTAATGCCAGCAAATTCAGATTTTACATCCTTACAAGATTTGAATAAAGTGTAACTGGCACAAAATCGAACAGTAAGATATACACTGCACTGTTGTTTTATGTATCCAATTATCCAAATGCACTACAAGATTGTCAAGGTTGGCAGTAGAGCAGAGGTTATTCTGTGCAGTATTTTCATTTTTAGAAACATCATGAATACGCATAAGCCTGTAGTCAAACACAGTCACAGAGCAACTTTAAATTCCAGCAAGAATGCAGTCATTTGTATGTATGTATTTGTATGTCTTGCAGGGTTGTTGTATCAGCTTGGCCAGGTATTCATGTTGTTGTGTCCAACCAGACTTTCAGAGTTGAAAAAGGTGAGCTTGGATTGAATGACATGACAGCAAAAACCCAGAGACTCCTCACATGAATTATTCCCAACCTAATAGAGAGCTACATTGGCATTCTGAACCATGCTCTGAGCTTCACACTCCATCAGGTTCTGAGGTGGGAATTTGCCTGTGTGTGTGTTTCTGTATGAATGTGCACATATATACACAGGTGATGTTACCAGCGCCACAGGCAGTGCTGCTCCCACAGCTATATTTATACTCTCCCACTATCTCTATGAGGCTGTATATGAGTGGTGTGTGAGCTTGATGTGGCCCTAGATATGCAACACAATGACATTTCTCTGGCTCTATAAGGGTATATATACTATACATATAGATATAGATATACACATCCAGCTGTAATCCCTTCTGTAAATTTACATAATACTTTCCTGTACATTTGTGTTTGCACTCTCTGTGTGCAGCCCCGCACCCTCAGTAACAGGTAGGCTGGAGCAAATTACACGCTTGACTGCACACACACCCCTTCACTGCCTTCTCTAGGAAAATCACAGTCCTTTTGGCTGTTTCTTCTTTTACAGAACCGCAGCCCAAAGAATTACTACCAAGTAATTTTTAATCATTTTTACAGTCAGGGAATGTGTTGGACTAGTAAAAGGCAATTGAAGATTGGACATTTGGTGTTGTAGCTAAAAGTCCCTGTGAAATAATAAAAGTGTCCTTGACAGTGATGCACCAGCTCCAACACCAGCTCCCCAAGCTGCTGACAACTTGATGATGCTTTGAAATAGCCACTTACTGAACCCATCACAGTGAGAGGGGCTTTCAGAATCACATGGGGAATATTTCACCTGGCAGGCAACCGAAGATGCAACCCACAGTCTACTGAATGAATGAATGGGTGTAATGTAACACACACGTGTTATTGGTAGATTTCATCTGTAATCATCCTTGCATTAGTACAGGTATCCTTTAATCTGTGAATCAACTAGCACTCAAAACTCCCACTCAGACACTCCACCTTATCACGCAGACAGAGGGTTGACTACCTTGATCAATAATGCATAACACTGTGAGCAATACAGTTTTTTTTGGATTAACACATTTTAATAATAATTGATAATCCCCTTGGGGAAATTCTTTGTGGACATGCTGCCCCTTTGAGGCACCAAGGGTACAGAGGTTCAGTGTATTGTCCAAAGACGCTTAGACATGTAGCCAGGAATCAGGTAAACTGGGAATCAAACCACCAACCTTGGGGTTTCAAAGATGACAGCCCTACCTACTGAGCTACCGTCACCCAAAAAGGTTATGGCTTCAACTTCATGAGACTATTCGGTAAACTCTCATGGGATGGTGACTGGATTATGCAAAGTGGAGCAAAGAGGAGCAACTGAGGAAGCCGTTGGAATATGTCTTCCAGTCCCAGTTGATTATCACCCACACACTTCAGACTCCAGACTCATCAGCATGATCCTGTTTATACACGTCCCAGGAGAACCCATGATCATAATTGCTTTCAGAGCAAGCCCCATCAGTCAGCTTCTAATGTTGCACAAGAGCTTCCACTTTGCCTCTGATTCTCTAGCCTTATGCCTGCACCTCTTTCAGTTTAAGCAATGTAGAGAGAATGAACCTACAAGAAGAAAGATTTAGCAGAATTTGGCAGGAGTGAGTTATTCAGAGGTTAGACACAAGTAATAAACAGAGAAGAAAAAGGCAAATACAAACAAACAAATGACCTATTATATACTTAGCCATAGACTTAAAGGATATGGATGGCACAATTTGTTTCTGTCTGCAAATCCCGTAAACATAACATGATTTGATATGACTCCCTAAAATACTGTGCACTATATTTATCCTCTCCATTTTATGCATCCTGTCATAAAAAGCCTACAGTACCATTAAGTATACTGCCACACACATCAATATATATTCACAAACAAAAGATGAAAAAATAAAACATAAACAAGAGAGACTAATTCAATACCACACAGACATGCAGAAACAAAATACAAATGATAATCAACACTAAAAATTGCATTTATATAGTGGTCCAGGTACAATGTGATTATGATATGTGCCCCAAATCTGAATATACTTCTGACTTTAAAGTAAAATTGTTGGATGTCTGTTTTAGAAAGCTCAAGAGAGTCATTGCACACACAACACTACAGCAATATAGGATAGGGTTTCCCAGTACTGTCCAAACTGTCTGTGAAAAAAGAAGAAAAAAATCCAGAAGCACATATGGGATACTTTTTTGAAAGCCTAAAAAAAAAGATAATAATTTCAGCTGTAGTATAATTCCATAAATGTTATTCAATCCAGACTCTTGGGAACTATTTTCAGCTATAGATTTACCACACTGCTGAGTATGTATCTCTAATGTGTGGGCGATGGGAGTGACTCAAAATAAACTGCAGGGCCTGTGTTTATAGTAATAAAGAAACATGTCACCCAGGGCACTGACGCTCCTCACTGATGTGTTTCTGGATAACAATAGACTTCCCAGGTGAAGTAAGCTACATGATGTTAGTTGTGCTCATTTTGTGATAATGATGAGGAAGCTATAGAGCAGATGGGCAAACATCAAGACTCATTTATATCTTCTTGCTGATGCACGAACTATTTAGATGTTGATTATTTTCATTAGAGTGACTTTACACTCTCTACACAGAATTAGGCTAATTGCTCAACTGAGAGCAGAGTTGGATTAAGTGGCACAGATTCTGTGAAACAATCAGCACTGCTTTCTTTTCTCAGAGACCAATTTATATAAACCAAAAAATCCTCCTGACAGCTGACATCTCATTAGGCTTTTCTTGGTGACACACATTCAGGCACCAATCCGAAACCTGCTCTGTTCTCAATTTGAGGGAATAAAAAGGCGAGATAATCAAGGCAGATGTCTCTGTCTTCCTCGTCTGTTTAATCTCAGACAGAGAGAATGAAAAGGGCTTCTTAGAAGATATAGCCTTGTTAACAGCATTGATGGACAAATGTGCAGCGCTGGTCTGCTAATTTCCTAAATTATTGGAAAAAGATGACACTCGTGATTTCTGGTCTTTTGATTCACCTTGTCTATCCACCTCATTTACAGATTAATTAGATACATTTTAATGCCCCTGTGGTAGGCTCCACATTGCAACATCAGAGGAGCAATGCACCAATTACAAACAGACCTGACACATACAAAGTTATTTAAAGATTTAAATCATATTGCACATATCCCACGACATAATAATTGCATCTGCACTTAAACTAGATGCAGGCACAAATCTTCACAAACCTTTGAGTTTAAACTGAGGAGCTCAGTAACATGAGAGTTCATACTGTGGGATGGATCGCACAGGATTCGCCTCACCTGCCTGAATACATATTGTTCACAAAGGGGTTGAAGACCATCATGATTTTCCCAACTAATTGTTTAAAAAAAAATTTTTTGACTTAATTTTTTAACAACTGTTGTACAACAGTTTCACTTTAGGGTCCAAGACAATTTTATGGGTCTTTTTACATACAAAATTAGGTAGTTTATGTCACATCACATATTAACTACTGATGATAAATAGTTCTGTTCTGCCCATACAGTGAACTTATATCATCTGACTACTTGAAAAAGTAGTTTAGTAGGTCATCATCCATGTAGAGTGTAAAGACACATCCCTGTGGGGCCCTAGTATTGTCATTAGCAGTTGTTTAAGTAGTAAGAAATAGAAATGAGTTACACCATGAAGTGAGAGGTTTTCTATCAACTGTTGTTGCTTCTGAATTAGAGGAAATGTAAAGTGGTACTAAAAGCAGAGCTAAAATCACGAAGAGCAGCTGTGAGTTGCACCACATGTTTTAGAATCAGGTGCATGATGCTGTGTCTCTATGCAAACTGTAGTGGGTCTAACATTTGCCTTTAGCATGAACACACTTTCTGAAACACAAGTGGCATGAGCGCCATTGTTATAGTCATTATTTGCAGTTGGATCAGGTGTTTTGGCAACAGTGACGACAAAAGCCTTTTGACTAGAGAAAGAGAACACTTTGTGTTCAAGGAATGCTGAAAAAAGGTTTTTGTAGCTGATAAAGAAGCACGGGAGTTTCAAGATATAGGAGAGTGACTACAAATTGAGCTGCTGTATATAACATTGCTTTGACTATTACACGTGGTATCTGTTCTCTTAGGAGTGCTCTGTCGTATTTTCACAAATTGTCTGTGAAAAGACAACTGTAGCTGTTATGAGCTGCCTTTGTACATTAACATAATTATAAGACAGCTTTAAATTGATCGAAAGGCTTCGTGTAGGGATGAAAACATTTTGCAAGCGCATTACGGACTGTCAGATCACTGCAAGGTACTGTCCATAATAAGTAGATACATTATAAACTACACAATCCACATCCATGCTCTGACATAGGCTTTGTGATTCAAGCATATAAAGGCCAATGTAGATTGATTCTGCTGGTGGTTCCTCAAAGGTCAACATCTCTTTAACTGGAATAAACAAAACGTCAGAGAAGGAGGGAGAATGAGCAGCAAAGGAGAAGAATGGAGCGACTGTTTTATATATTCAGGTATCCAAAATCGGTGTTGTGATGAGTGTTTGAAAGCATCTATTCAACTCTGCAGCTCTAATTACTGTAGGTTGTCAAAGAAAAGAAATACATATTAGAGGAGGACATCTGACAAAAAACCTGCAGACTTTGCAGAATGCAGACAGAAAGAAACGTAATGAACACTGAGACTGACAAAATGTCTTTTAAAGAAATGTTCATCATATCTTAGAAGTCTGGTCTCACAGCACTTACTGAAGGACTGTGTGATTCAACCCAGCTGTTTCATTGTACCATTAAGCCCTGAAAGAACTGAGGGAAAATGTAGTTTTGAACCTAGCAGAATGTTCTTACCGAGTTATATGTGCTGGGTCTGTTGTGACCTCTTGGGTAAGGCATAAATGTGTGAAGTGGCCACAGACCACCACTCACCTTACTGAAGTCACAGCCCGTACAAACGAGATATGCACATACAGTAAGTTAATACAGGCCATAAACAGGGTTCAGCATTCACATTAGATAGAGCTCTCCTCACATTTCCAAGCATGCCTTGCTAAGATGAGGATATAAAATTTTAACGTGTCTGGGCATTTGGATGCGGTTGTCTCTGTGTGTTCATCAGTGCTATGTGAATCTGTGTGTATTTGTGTGTAGACTTGTGTCAGAGCCAATATTCCCTCCAGCACCAGCACTAGACCTCAGATGACCCTGAAGGGAACTGTACAGACAGATCCACCCACTATACAGATCCTACAGCAGGTCTACTCTGGTTAGTCATTCCCCGGCTCTGTCAGAGGGTGTAGCAGGAGCAGCAGCGGAGTTGGAAGCCTCCATTGGAGAGGAGGGATCAGAGAGGCACTAAGAAGTATAAAAATGTCGCAGCGTGGATCCATCATGAATCACCCATCATCCAGCAGGAGGTGGATAGTCAGGAGAGACTAGAAGTAATAAAGTGCCAAGATTGCAGGAAAATCAAAACTGAAGCAGATTTTGTAGGGATTTTAAGAGTACGTGTAAAGTCGAGAGATGAATCTTTCTTTTTCATTAAGCTTAAAAGGATCTGTTGAGGGTTACAACGTCTCAGAGGAGCCTTGAACATAGAATCTGGCTACATCAAGAAACAGAAACCAGCCTAGCAATCCTCATTTCGATCAAGCCTCTCCAAATCAATGTCGTTCTCACACTCACATGTCACTGACCATTAAGCAGTGATATCTGAACTGTAACAAACACTTTTTATTTCCAGATCTCCTTTTGCCTAGCCTGTGTCTCGCTGCATATTTTTCTCACAGAGGGGAGACACGTTGCTATCTGAATAATCTATATCTATCTGAATGACATGTCTGTAACACTGTGATGAGTCTGGCTTACTGCAATTACTTTTATGACCCAAACATCACAGCAGTGTTGTCTTTCTTGTTGTTCTAGTAGAAGCCCATCCTGTTTTAAGTGCTCTTGTTAATAAATATTTTATGGTGGACACATTAATTATAAATTAAGAAATGGAATGAGCCACAAAAAGACACACACATTTAGCTTCTCAGTTAAATTTTTAACATTACTTGGTATTATATACCAACAAATAGAGTTAAACAGAGATAAAGTTGTAATAATTACGCTGTAATAAACAGATATTGGTACACATCTCTTAAGGCCACATTAAGATGACTTTCCTGCCTTAATAAGTGTATAAAATATTAATAGGAAGAAATAACTGAGAACACTGGCAGAGAAAAGTTCACTGGTTCCTCTTTGCCAAAAGTCTACTAACCTGCATATCAGATTTGAGCGTGAAGACAGCTAAGAACATAATTCAGTAAAAAAGTCTAACACAAAGAGTATTTTCCATTTCATGCTCAAACCGAGAGAGTAGAAATCACCATCAAAAATACATTTTAGACACATTTACATGCTACTGAAGTTTCTCTGCATTACTTGGAAGAAAGCAGAATACAGATTAGGCACCATTTGTATTATACACAGAAGTGCCACAGCATTTTTTTGAGAGCAGAGCAAATTAGCCAGCTGATAACAAATAGGTAAAAATCCCTGGAGTGAACTCAAATCCTCTGTTTTGTTTTGAGAGAACAGATTTTTTCAAATCCCACTCCCTCCATGCAGAGACATAATGTAGTGACAACAGCCAGATCCTTCACCCCAAACACTGCCACCTGTCTTTGTTTGAGTGCATGACCAAGCTACAGTTTAACTGTGCTTTTTGGGTAGTGAGTGTTTTTCCTTTGCACAAACCTATGTCATTTTTCTGCATCTTTAATCTCACTGGGAATTGAAGAGCTTCTGGTTTTCACCTCACAAAGTAGTCATTTTTTGTAACTTAGACACTGGTGCAATAGTTTAGACATCAGTGTTGAAATAACATCCAAAATGTTTAAATGCTTCAGAAGAAAAAACAGTTGGAATTGCATACTGAGGCTATTTGTCTGCACAGACGGTGAATATTTACCTTATGATCCATGACACCTCTGTATCCCTCAAGTGTTGCTTTTGGAGGTGTCTGTGGTCTCTCTGGCTTTTTTGTGGATGAAACAGGAGCATCTAACGGTTGGGAAGATGAGATTGAGGAAGATGATGTGTTGCCAGATCTGCTGTTGTACGCCAAAATAAAGCTGGTAACCATGGTGACGACGATGATGATGCCACTAACCCCTTGGCACTACAGAGACAAACGAAACGCACAAGTTAAAAAAAGACCCCAAAAATCAAAATCAAGTCAGATAACTTTACTTAGAAATTTGACTCCGTCTATGTCAAACGGTGCCTATGAGCGTCAGGATGAGAGCAACACAGAAATAACAGCTGCGCTTCCTTCACGCAAGGCTGCAAATGAATGTCAGCTGTGCCACTCAACTGCGCTATAAATGCTCTGTCAACAGGACAACACGTTTTGAAGAGGGGCGCAAAAATAGCATTAGGCTGATGAATTCAAACATACTTCGGGGAAAAAACAAACTTTAGACGGGTGCTCTCTTGTAGGATTATTTTATATAGATATTATACATTTAAGCTGCAGTAAAAGATTAAATAAAACACCACCACATAGTGCAGTTGGGTCACATTTTGACTATATGATGACAGAGCTCGCACTGTAATTCACTTCTGAGCACCTCAAACACTAAAGCTCCGCACAAAGGAATATTACAGTGATGTTTCCTGCAGGTAATTACCACTCTGATCTTCATCTTCATTTCCGCTCGTTTCCAAGCGCAGATCTTGCCTTCATCCTATCGGAGCCAGAGCGTCGGCACTTTCCAGCATGCAACATTTAAGCGGCAGCATCACCGGGATCAGAGCAGCTGAAGAAAACGACGCTCCACTACTCTTTCACATGCTCTCCTCCACAGGGACGTCCTCACTCTGCGCCGCGCTGCTCATGGTCCTAAACAACTCCTCTTTCTAGTTTACCTCAGTGGCAGGGATGACAGGTGGTTCACGACATTGACATTACACCACATGATATGACAACACTGTAGAACGCTCTATAGATCATATAGATCATATATAAACATCATATATATACTTTACTATAATGTTTATCTTAATCATGCTGATTTGTTTTTTGCCTGAATTAATGACAGATGTATTAATATTTATTGAGTTTGAGGCAGATCAGACACTTGGGTCTGAGATGAACTTTTGTGTCTGTAATGCAGCTAATGTGGTGGCAAATCGAAGTAATGGCGAATTAACATTGTTTAACTAATGATCTATTAAATATGAAGTAATGAACACATAAAACCATATTGACGTTATCATTTGTTAATAGTGGGCAACAGGATTTCATCATACATCTTTCATTGATTGATTGAGCCATGGATTAGTTAAGCAGTACAGTAGGTATATGATTTATCCCCATTATTATGGTATAATGTACACCAATTACAAATTAGTATGTAATCCTGTACTTTTATACAATTACCAATGTGTAAAACCTCTTTGAAACACAACACACTCATTTCCACTGAGTGAAGTGCTGCATTTAGTCTTGGCGATCAAAGTTGTCAATACCATTGACTGCATTTACATTTTAAAATGCATTATTCTCAGATGTGTTTTTCACTATACTAACTATGTCAAGCCAATCTGATCACAATACCACAAAACTGACAGTAGTACTCATGTACAGTAGTTTATGTTAGTTTTGATGGGAGTTCTCTCATTTTCTTTCAATTCAGAGAAGGATTTCTGTTTCTAAGACAGAAGGTGTCTTGACATCTTTAGTGTTAAAGGGAGCTTACATTTGCAGGCAAGGAATGATGAGTTAACAGTTCTTTTATATGCCAATGTCACTTACTAAATGTTTTGAATGACTGACAGACTTGTGTAGTCTTGTTCTGCACAGTATAAGTTAATTGCATATAATGTTTTCTGGATGATAGCAGTGTTTCATAATAGGTGCTCGAGATATTGTGATCGTGCTATACGATTAGTGCAGTTCTTCAGATGGTTCGAGTGATATTATGCATCATCATTGTTTTGTCATTCAAGTAGAATTTAAAACAGACCGTCAAAGGACAGTAAGTTGTTTTTCTCATTTGTCAGGGAAACCTGAGCAGCTTAAAGCTCCTCGTGGGAGACAGATTTGCTGGAAGCTGTAATCTAGTCAAGAGCTGGGAAATGGGGAGTGGGTCTTTTTATAGACACCCTTGTATTTATTTTCTAATATGTTCTTTCATGTTCTATTCATTCCTCAGTAAGTGTCACTTCACAAACTGAAATGTACTGTATCTATTGGCTTTATGGGCATCAATAAACAATTTATTTCAAATACAACACAGTGAAACCAGGATAGCCTACTTAAAAGCTACATAGGGAGCAACACATCTTTCGTTTCAGATTTCACTTAGCCTTCCTTGATACATTAACCACATTTTTATTCGAAAGCTACAGTAATTTATACAATAGGAGTATAGTACAAAATTAGAGGATAGGACAACAATTCTGCAATCACATTGTAATTTAGATGCTGATGGTAATGAAACATTGGTCTCAATCCAAAGCATAAAGTCCCCTAATGAGGAAGATCACATAAGGGCTCACAGTATAATAATAAGAAAATAAAGAAAATAAAGAAATAAGAAAAACAAACAAAGAAAAAATAGGTTTTTCTCTGAAATCTTTAACATTGAACTGGATGCTGAATGTTCTTCAGGATAGTAAAACATTTACAATGCAACAATCTCAAAAGGAATCATCACAACCTGCAACACCAGGCAGTGTTTGGATGGAAAAGATAGGAGATCAGTATGTAAAGTAATATGAATACATTGGAAATACACTTTGAACAATATCATTATATTAACTGTATTTCAGGTTATTATATTATTGGTTCAATGTCTGGACTAGCAAGTAAAATCTGGGTAGGACAACTGAAGTGCGGGATCATGAGCCAGGTTCTTGATGATTTAATATGATGGATCCGTGTCACTAGATACAGTCAGATACAATATAGGTACAGATTTGGACTCAATCAGACTGGACTGCTTAAATTCTAGCACCACCCTAAAACCTGATAAGGCTGGTTTTAGCAATCACCTGATTAAGTTGATGGAATCTATCTTGGAATCTATCTTACCTTGGTAACACTATACGTTGAAATTAGGCAACCCTGGTCCTAGAGAGCCAAAGTCCTGCTTGTTTTCCAGCTATCCCTCCTTTTCCCACTGTTTATGGGATGATTACTTGGATCAGGTGTGTTCAGTCAATCAGGAGCTGTAAGTGCAGGGATAGTTGGAAAGCAAGCAGTGCTGCATCTCTCTAGGACCAGCGTTGCCTGCCCCTGGGTTAAGAGAAAAGACTGTTCTGATCTTTTTCAGTCCTTCTTTGATAATGGCATCTTATGCCTGCTCTGCCATGCACTTTCTTCCCAAACTCCTCAGGGCTTGCTAACCTACTCACATCCTCCTGTCCTAAAGGTGCTGTTGTCCTTTCTCTCCCTTCTCGGTGGACAATTAGCAAGATTTTGCTTGTTTAATCTTCATTCCAGCCCAAGTTCTTCCCAGCTTTTATACAGTTAGGACAGACATAAATAGCTATACAAGGAGCAGGCTCATCATATCCTCTACAGAATATAGCTGTCTAGGACTGGCATTCTATGGCCTAACTTGTTCTTCACTCCCTGGGTCATTGTCCTCAATCCTCTTAGGATGACAAACAAGACGCGGGAGATGGTTCACCCCTGTCCCTGCTTCAAAGTAGCTTGCAAAGAGGGTCTTAATGCAGCCTGGAACGTGGTAAAATTTCACAGCATAGTTGGTCAGCTGATGGGAATCCAACACATTACAACATATAACATCATTAGTAAGATTGTTCTGAAGTTTAGGAATTGGTAACTTCATGTTCGATCTTTAACCAAACCAGTCAAAGCAGTTATTTACTGATCCTGATTGCTGAGGACAGCGGCTCTAAAACAGAGAGAGAACCTATTTTAAACCCAAGTCATTTGCTAATTTGACAGCAATCAATAGAATAGAAAACTCATATTAACAGACACCTATGTGAGGCTGCTGAAATAGAGACAATATATTTTATTCAAGGTCTTGTTACAGTAAGAGTCATCATACAACATTTGCAATATTATAGAAGCTTTGAGAAAAGGATGAAAATGACTTCATATCTAAACCCTGGGTGGTTGTTAGAGTCATACATCTTCATTTACTGTAACTATGACACTGTAATTTTTCAGTTTCAGTTTCTTTTGACTCCATATCATTAGTAGAATAATCTTAATCACCAAATTATGTCTATGCTAAGGAGCAGTGCTTAATAACACACCTCGTCATTGTGAATTCAGAGGATTAGGCGGCTGGCAGGCTGTGTGTTTTGATTAGTTTCCAATGCATCTCAACAAACAGCTCCGGGGAGCACACACTGACAAGAGCAAGGCAAATGTCTGTGGAACAAAACCTTTTTTAATTAACTCCAACCTTCTACGCGGTGAGGTGCCAGACGGTTGTCTGCGTATGCTGAGCCAAACACAATACAAGTGTGAAATAATTTGCTCTGTTTGCCGTGTCGAAAGCAGTTGGTTTTTGCTCATTATATGGTCTCTAACTTGAAAAGTAGATGCCTCTGGGTGTCATTCAAGAAACTCAGACTAAGTCAAGGGACTGCAAATAGGCTACCTTCCCAACTCACAAAACTGTTACAGCTGCCAAGTGTCATGCTGTTCAATGCCACAAACGAAATTTGTTATAAAGGTTAGACTTTTATGTAATTTTAAAGGCATATGTCTCAAGTCCATATGCAACTTTATATGAATGTAATCAGTTCAAACATAATAGATAAAAATATACCTTTTCACCAATTCATTTCCTATACTCGAAAATGTAAATGTATCGTTGGGGGCTAATTATCTTTTCATGACAGAGTGCTGTTATTTAGGCATTTATAGGTTCCTTATCTGGCTGAATATGATCATTTGAGACAGCAAACTATAAAAAGTGCAATATTATCCTAATGGCAAGCTAAATTTTACTGTATTGTCAGTATGATATTAATCTAATAATCTAATACACCTGCAGAAAACAAAGGCGCAGGTGGTGCTGAGGTGACTAAAATGTAATTATTCTCCAGTCCAGACATGTACTGTGCACCTGCCCTAAGCCCTTGTCACAGGTTAAAAAGAAAGAGCAACTGAAGGCAGCTACTTTATGTCCTGCATGTTGAGGCCCATAAGATAAAAGATCTGCTTACACACAGATCATTGACTCATCGGCTGACATGCCCACCAATCACAGAACCAATTTTCTGTTGTCCAATTTCACAGAATTGTTGTGTTTATTTAACTGATTGAAAAATATAAAGATTTTCAATCAGCTAGTGCACTCTCATGCAGCGATGCTACTGCTCTATAGTGCTAGCGAATCACTTCCATTATGGCAGGACATGAGGGATTTCATTTTTTAGTCTGAAGGAGTCAGAAGGGTTGATTGCAACTCCAGCAAATGTAACCAGTGAATGGAAAAGAAAAGGGTGATTATTTTAAGGGTATCTCTTTTTGACACAGATTATCAAAAAAAAAAAAAAAGTAAAAGACAGACAGCTGATTGAAAACAAAACTGCAGAAGGAGAACTGCCACAGAGAGTGAAATCACTTTTTGTTTCAAAAAGTGTAAAAAGGCTACAAACCAAAACTGCACAAAATGTGACTGCATCTGGTGTGTACCCTTTCAATTATGTAATTAGCAAGCTGTTGGCATCCATCATTTTCACCGAATGACAAGCAGATGGGCTGGCAACTCTGGATAATACAGTAATTCTTAGAAGGGAACACAATTCTTTTATGCATGACATTGTCCTTGTTCGGTCCTTGCAGGACTAGTAAACCTTCCCAGTGGCAATGAACAAATAATTAGTTTGACCTCCTAATATGTAATAAAAATGCTATATAGTACAATTTTTCCTTTTTATTGAAAAAAGGAATTTGGAAAAAAAGAATATGTAGATATGTAGATATGTATACACGTACATGGTGTGTGTAGGTAGAGATACCAATCTTGCAGGTCTATAAATATATTTTCTCTAAACTCAATTATTTTAAATATTAATGTATAATACCTGATATAAAAATATAATACACCCAAACCATTCAGTTTAGTAAATATCCAACTGAGCCAAAAAAAAAAAGAAAACATATAGGGTCCGTATGGGTAAGGTATCAATCTATTTCCAACATCAAAACCTGTTTGCATGACTCATCGATAAGCATACAGCAAGTTCACTGAATACTTTACAAACCCACCAAAAAAATACAGTACTGCGAGACAAAACGTTAAATTCCTATGTCTGGTGTGCTATTATGTTGTTGAAGTGTTAGCTTATCTTTTATTGTATTGCGTGTCACCATTTGACCATTTTTGTCTTAACCCTCCTATTGTGTTCGTTTCGGCTAACACAAAGTCATGGAAGCTCGTGATAAATGCTTAAAATTTACTGCCCTTTTTTAGAGAGGAAAACATGCAAATCAGTCAGATTTGACACAATAGGAAGGTTAAACATACATCTGGATCCCGGCCAGACAGTTAGAGTCTCCATGTTCTCTGTTTTAACATCAGTGTCACCAAGATAAATTGTTATACATTTGCTGTACTTAACATACCAGGGATGTGATTCATACTCTCCATTTAGAATCAGCGTGTTACTGGCAGTGATCCTAAAACATCAATCTATGATCTGTTCCATGGAGTCAATCCCCTTTTAATGGCCAGCTTTTGGCAAGGTAAGATTTTATTACTTTAATCTGCACAGCAACAGTCTTTAGTTAAATGTATCTTTACCATTTCTAATCAGTTTTACATTGAATGTATTTAAAGGATAATGGCTTAATATAATCTGTCACTAAAGAGATGCATGCACTGCATGTATGAAATACTGTTTGTACTTGTACTTAAAGGCCCCATATCCCCATGAGCCACACTCACAGCTGTTTTCACCTATTGCTTTTTACATAATTACATTCCTTATCAAGACCATTTACATCTCTCCAGGCCTGCTTTTAGCTTTGCTGAACTTCTTCTAAATAAGAAATTAAACCTTTATCATAGATATTGAAATCTGGATGCCTCAGATTTTTTCATTAATAAGTAGTTTCTTTTGCGTCATTAAATAATGCTGTTTGGAAATGATATTGAGAGACTTGACACCCTCCCTTTTCATGTAGGTTACAGACGCATCCAGGAGGCAGCACGTAAAGAGATGAAGCACACGGTAATGCCATTGTTAAATTTGAAGAGGGTAATAGAAATGTCTGCAATGTTACATAACACCCACCTGGGGTCAGTGTTTTTCCACCGGATGCTTCAATGTGGACAAAGATGTCACTGCCACCGATAAAAAAAATACTAGCTGCACTAACTCTATTATTAATCAACCAAAAGGCTTAGTGGAAATCACCCTGGCTGTAGTTTAGTTAACGCTAGTGTATTAATCCTGCCCTCCAGTACCACCAGTTGTTAATAGCGGTGGAGAAACAGCACTAAAACGTGTGATGAGCTTTAAATCGCATCCTAACAAAGGGAGACAGGGCAGTCAGCAGCAGCAGCAGCACCCCGGTGCTCAGCGTTCCCTTTAAGACCGTTTTGGAATAATTAATGACGTCGCGCTGTAAACACGACTGACGCTCAGCTGCGTGGCCGAAGCATCCTTAGACCAAGAGCCCAAGACCTCTCCGGGTTCCTGTGTTTAACGCTATTTCTCGACGGGATCGCCGAAAGGCATTAAGGTAGCTGCGGTGCACCTCGACTCTCATATGCGGACTCCAAAACTAAGACTACGGTGCTGCATCTGTCCTACTGAGTGCCATGGCTAGAAAGACGGACAGCCCCTCCTCTTACTATGGTGAGTCGGTTGTCTTTGTTGTAAAACGCCAAGATATTTTCCCCAGTGTCGTTATGACAGCGAGAAATAACGGTGTCGTTTTTAGCCTGAATGATGTTTGACTCATTGCTGTGATTTACAGAGACTGTGGCTAGCTTATCCTCGCATTTATTAACTATTTAAGGGTTATTTAACGGTTGACATTTAATACTCAACAACTGCAGAATAACGTTTTTAAACGGCTGTTAACGTTCGAATAAGTAGCATAACGTCTTTTCCTCTAGTGCTCATTTTCACCTCCTTCATAGCGTCGGCGGTACTTACTGTAACTCCGGTGACATTTTTTTGTCTTGCGATGTTATTGTTTACCTGGCGTAACTGTTAATAGGATACCAGCAATTACTCTTAATGTTTTCTCTCCTCCATTAGTCCGTCATTGCTGTAACGTTACCTAGAAGCTAACGCTAAACGCCGAGGCATTTTCCTTGTGAAACAATAACGTTATGACAACATAACACTATTAGCGGTTCTTCATTAGGTTTGTAAATCGGTTAACGTGCCTTTTATTTCATCGATTTATCGTCTGCTCCATCTCTACAATGTCAGAAAACAGGCTAGTGAAAATGGCCATTGGTGTTTCCAAATATTTAAATATGCGGTTAAAAAACACTAAGCTTTGTTTTGTCACAATGTCAGTCCAAACAGCGTAAATATTGACTTGGCATTCGTGCTTAAAGTCAGCTAGCTAGCGTTAATTGATTAGCTAGTTAACATGTTTCAGAATTTGCTAAACCCCTTGTACATTTGTTCAATTAATTTATAATTCTTTGGTCTGAATGATGACTCTACAGCCACCATGCATTCACTTTCCAGTCAGAAGAGGAGTTACAACAATGTAACAAGAGAAAACCAGATTGTGGTTTGTACTGAAGGTTGAAATCAGTGTTCTCACATAACAGTTTTAATAACAGAGTATCTGTTGTCTCCAAGGTGCCATTTATTTGGCTCCAGGCAATTTATGTCTATTAGCTTTCCTTATGTTTTCTTGTAATTTGTCTAGTGAAGAACCAACTTCAATCAGTTCTACGTTGACCCAATATGTCACATTTAGTAAAAACCAAAGGCAATTCTAATCTGTTGTCCTGTCACTACAACCCCAGCTATAACATTGAACTTCATATAACTTCACACTTCTCTGTGTGGATGGACATACCAATCCATACCATTAGTTTCAGATGATCATATTGCATCATATCAGTTGTTTAGAAAAAATACAGCCAAAATGATCCCCACAGAGCCTTTGTCTTCAAGCTCTATTCAACCCTGGGAGACAGTAGACATATCGTCTCTGAGTGACACAGACATTGTCAAGTCTGCTGTTGACGGCTCTTCATGAAGAAAGTTGCAGTATAGTCTTGTTTCAGCACATGCTGACCCTGTGTGTCCCTCAGACCTCATGACTTCAGCCCTCTGCCAATCATGGCTGCAACCTGTCAGCTGTAGTTGATTCTCACTGCTCTCTGCAGACATGCAGCTCACCACTGGGGCCTTCAAACCCCATCACAGTGTATCGTAAGCCTGATATTAGAGATTTGTGTGTGAAGTGTTGTAAGTAAACATCTTGGCATGGAGTGAAACACGGCGTAGTGCCTGTGTGCAAATGCACTATGTATGCATTCATCAATATGCAGACTTGTATATATGTATACTTGCATTAACTTGCATGAATTTTTATAAATCAACCATCTGTTAGCAGCTAGTAAAACTAGATGCCATTCTGTCATTTGCATTCAACAGTCCTTGTTCTACATCTCAGATTCAAATGTACTCTTGAGGCTAGTATATTATAACGTTATAACGTTTTTAACTTCATAGCAAGTGTTCTGTGTGCTTATACTGTACTGCTGAAATGTTCAATCAGTCAGAAAAGTAGAAAAATGGCTCATAATCATTCTGTGAGAGGTTTTTAAGTAACAATCTAGATATGAGGTCCATTCAATACATAAAGTGTTAAGTCGGGCACACTGTTAATTAACAAATTTCTCGCATGGGCAGCTTCCCTAAACGCTGCATTTTTGTACTGAGTCAATTCAGAGTTTTGATGGAAAGCTGAGAGCCATGGTTAGAAACATTCACAGCCACCGCCTGTGAAATTGCAGTTGTGCCTCTGATGGCACATTTTTCTCATGTCCATCCTGTTATGGGCTTTTTAAGTGTCAGTGTCCTCTGCAAATACTTGTTTCAAATGCAGTATGAACTGTGAAGGGCTTGGAAATTAGATGTATATTATTCACAATAGTTATAAGGAGAGCCAGTAAAATATTCAGAGGCAAGAACTGTATGGCTATTTGTTTGAGTTTGTGAAAATGGGATTTCTAAATGACTAAGTGATGTTGACAGTGATTTTTGGAACACAACCCAAAGATATACTGGAAAATTTGATGTCTAATGTGTTAAAAGATGTAGCTGGCTTCGCTGATACAAATGGATTATGGTTCTAAGAACAACGAGATAAGGTGTTCTGATGGTTTAAATATGCTTTGTTGAGAGTCTCTTATATTGCATCTTGCAAGTTTGTTTACGCAGCTCCAGACAGTGTCACAGGAGTCAAGTGTGAACATTGTGAGGAGTTGCTGCCCTTTCACTCATGTAGCACACAACAGGAGATTTTCCATGACACATGTGTTCTCACCAATTGAAATACTCAGCTTGATATAGGTGAACTGTGGTGCCTGGGTAGAGAGCGCAAGAGGCAAAAAAAATATGCTGTGGAATTCTCACTGTTTTGTTTACGGCACATTGAAACAGTGTCAGTTTCATAATAGAAATGTTATCAACATACCTGCTTGCTGTGAATTCTCCAGGCAGTGGCCTTCTCTATTCACACATTCAGTCAGACATTACACAGACTTTGTACTCGAAGCTGGCAGAGTAAAGTCCATTTTATGTCTGGTCCAATGGATTTGGACATTCACATTATCACATACAGCTTCATACAGAGTTAGATTTCATTTGGTGTATCCAGATGACCTTCAACTGGTTATTGGCATTTTGTCAGTGCAAAGTGTTGTATGTGGATATATGTTTAAACGTTTGTCGTGGTCACCTGACGTTAATCAGACACGGGAAAAATAGGAGGAATAACGTTAGGAGATTTTCCTTTCTTTATTAGAGCATCATGTGATGTTATGTCATGAGTAGATGCTACAAACATAACGGTACAGCAAGCTAACAAATGCAGAAGAAAATTCTGAGTAAAACATTACATAGTTTTTTAGACACATCACATCTGATGATTGCCTCAAAGCTGATAAATCCTTTCATTAATTGTGTAACCACAGTTTTTTTTTTTACTTGCAGTATCAGTTGGGACATGATTAAACTTCAGATTAGCGCCATTACTCATTACAGTTTGGCATCCCACAACACAGTAAGATGACATCTTCAGTAGGTGATGTAGTTACAGGCTTCTGATGTCTGGCCAACGTAACATACATCTTCATTGAGTGAGTGTGTAATGGTTGGAAAATCCAGTCCCACTGGTTAATGTTAACGTTTTCTAATAACACTCCCAGACCTAGAATGTGAGTTACTGTACACATACAAATAAAAATGTATTATATTCAGACATTTTAAAAGCCAAACCAACAAAACTTGCCAGAGTTTAGAGAACTAGTTTAGAGGGGTATTTTCCCTTCAGCTGTACCAAAAACATCACAAAGTTTCTTACTGTAAAGGGGTCTATAATTGCACAGATGAGATAGGTTACTTGTGTAACATTACTTGTGTGTTGCATGTGGTTAAATTTCTTTCAGTCTGATTATTACATTTTAAGTGACAATGAAACAGGATTGGTTCTTGCCCCAGTCACTATCATCATTGCCATGGCAATGTACATTCATGATTCTTGTGGGGATTCACATCTGCCTAACCAAAGGGAGTTGTCGATTCATTTCACAAACTATACAATAAACTTACAGTAGAATCATGGGCTATACATTAAAGCTGATCTATATTTTAAGAAAGCAGTGGGGAACAGGAGACTGACTGTTTTATATATATCTTTATATATATCTTCTTTAACTTAATGTTTAATTTAAACATGATTTCATTTATGTTTTACAATTATTAGAAGCATTGCAAGTAGAAGCCACTTAATTGATGATGAGTAACCCAACATCAACTGCAGAAATTATGTTTACTGCTTTAACAGTCTGGCAAGAGAAAGTGTAAATCAGATCATCATATTACTGTATTTCACATCTCACTGCTACAAGAAGAAAGGCCTCAATGATGTTGACCACCAATGTAGAATTATGAGCACAACTTCTCAAATTTAACATGGTTCATTAATATTCATGATGAAATCTAACCGCCGCAGCTTGCAATTTTTACACTACACACAGCTGACGGGGCTTGTGTGAAATTAAGGGTTGCCTAGCTAAATGCTTAAGTGTGTTCCCTTACTAGACAGGAAGACGGGCAATGCAGGCAAGGAAGGAAAGAAAACACAGACACCGGCAAGACAGACAAAGCAGTTGGCCAGGAGAGTGGAGATATCTGTTACAACTAACTGGACCTCCAGATCCCTTCACACTCCTGGTAAATTAACACACACACATGACAAGGTGACCATTACTACATCATATCTGTAATAATTCCATGGTCATTTTAAGTGCCTTCTCCTTCAGTGTGCAGAAATATGAGTGGTGTCATGTCTTTATGGACTTTCTCTACTTGTGGAAAAACATAAAAAAATCTTACAAAGTGCTCAGCTTCATAACCTCACCACAGTTTTAGGATTACAGAGCAGTTTGTGTGCATTTGCATTATGTCTTCATAAACAAATAGACTGATAAACAAACAGTGTAAGAATGTATTGTTTTGTATTGTATTTTAAGTCAGCAAGTGATGCAGCAGGCAAGTCAGATGCCATCTTATCCCAGGTGGTTAAATTGCTTACAGGTTTACCAAAGGTTAAGTCTGTCCTGCAGTCCACCTGACTAACATCCTCCCTTGCATCCCTAACCAGGTCCTGCTTATTGGTCCCGTAGCTTATTTCAAATACAGTAGCTGGAATATTTGTTCAAATGGACATTTATATGTTTCCTACAAAATGTGTCATTTGTTAATTTTACTTCTTTTTACTGTGTGTCTTGTGACGTTTTATTTTATAACTTAATTTATTAATTGTTCCATTAGACACACAACCTTAGGTCAGATATACTTTATCCGACTAAAGTGTGCTCCCCTAGAAATTGAGCTTTTCCCAAAATTGCCTTTGTAGGTATAAATCTGAGAATGCCACCTTTCCATTGCTTCATCTGTGACCAAACTTATGGTGGCACTAATGGCAGTTTGACTTCATTGTTCATCCAGTCATGCTTTTCTCACAATTGTCATCTAAACATAGCAGTAAATTTTAAGTTTTACCTTGCACAGAGCATAAAAATAAAATAATGCAGGTCTATTCAAGTAGCAGCCCGCAGACCATATGCAGTTAAGAAGTTATGGAAAGACGCGTTTTTTATTCCTAAAGTTGTAATGAAAAGGTCAAAGCCTTTTGCACAATCTGTCGGGTGCATAAATTCTACGTTTTAATCAGCTATTTATTAATTTAACTATGGGCCTAATGTCTAAAACAGTAGATAAGTCCACAGATAAAACTCACAACACGCAGTTTTGCATATATGGCGTTTTTTGATGGTAAATGCTTACTGATTACTCCATAACAGACTATTCTGTATTTATACTGTTTCTACACTGGAATCATGTAGAAACTATTTAATGTCAGGATTAATATTGATCTTTATCCTGGTTTGGTTTTTGTCTGGAATACTGAATATGAGAGTAAAGATATTATCTGTACTTGTTGTGTAGGTGTGTTTCTTCACATTGTTGTGTGTATTTCATATACAGTATGGGTTATCAAGATGGAGTCATTCCTCTCACGTTTAGCTCTTTATAAGTACAGGCCAAATCAGATCCAGTCTGTCACAGTAGCAGTAGAGAGTCTGGTTTTACTGGAACACAGGACTGCCTCTGACATGCCCAGTGGCTCCCACAGTAGTAACCAAGGTCACAAAGCCCCATCCACAAAACTGCTACATCTCAGCTTGGAGCAGCAGGCTAGCTGTCAGCATCTGACACTCTGAAATGCTAACTCTTGTCTTGGGGGTCAAATCCCAAACCCAGGTCTCCCTATTCTCAGGATTTGAGTGGATGCAAGCTAGCACTGTGTCTGTGTTCCCTCTAAAAATATGCGCAGTAAATACTGCACATGCACTAATACGAGTTAAAACAGTATGCAGTTACCAACCATCTGCTAATAGTAGATGAGATCCCAATGGATTGTGCTAAGTAACCTAAACCAGTGATCTGGATGTTGTTGCCTTGTCTCAAGTCTTAAGTAGACAAGCACTTTAAAGGTTGCTCTGTTCCCCAGAGAGGGGAAATTAGGGCAGAGCAGGAAAGATGCTTCTGGATTAAGAAGGGTGATAGAAGAAAGGCAGAGAAAGGGAAAATTATGTTGCAATGTGGAAACTTACGTGTATTATCTCTCCACATTTTTAATATTATGAAAAAGTGAGCCATCTGGCATTTTATAACTGCTTTATAACTGCTTTGACTCCAAATGTCTCTCTTTTTTTTCTTTTCTGAGTTGTGTGGGAGACTGTGTGATGATGCTGAGAAGTGATTATTCTGTTCCCAATTCATCTGTGTGAATGTGTGCTTGTGCGTGTGTGTGTGTGTGTGTGTGCAGTGTTAGAGTGTGATGTGAGAGAGTTGCCTGACTCAAGTAAAGCTTTGCTCCCCATGATCATCAAATTCCACCCAGCTTACATGTGAAAAGTTGATAGTCTATGTTCTTGCAGTCTCCCAGATAACAAAGCTTTACTACCCACTTTATTTTAGTGACTTAGTGATCTATGTAAGCAGCTTTGTTACTAGTTTGTGACCCCGCCCCTCATCAGTGTTGAAGAATAAACCTGCTGGTTTTGAAATAGAGACAGGAATCTTTAGATTGAGAGAAGCCAGTGATTCATCAAATATGCATGAATATACAGTAAACAGCATTTAAACTTAGAGACTATGCGTACCTTGCTGAACAACATCATTATGTTAAGTTTTTAACATGTCTGTTCTTATTATTATTTGTAGCTGAATCTTAAACCCCTCAAAACCCAACATACAGTATCTCTGACAGAAGTGTGGTCTCACAGCACTTCACTATCTCCCCATGCCTTGGAAATGTTTATGAATCAGCAGAGTAAAAACAAAACAAAACAAATTTAAATGGCCCCCTGACCCAACCCATGTAGAGCACCTGCAGTGTTCGAGCTGTTTGCCTGACCATGGTATGAAAGAGGCCTGTGTTGGACAGTGAAGCTTGGGGACACTGCTGCCTGTGTCTGCCCTTGTTGACTTGTCTGTGTACAGATGCGCTTACGAAGATGAGCTGAGAAACTTTGGGAAATGGGGTAGTAGAAACAGTAAGTACAGAAAACATTTTACTCTGGAGGTTTTGGTGGCAACATTGTACTTTATGATTAATATCTAAGTTATATTACTTTAATTCCTTGTTTTGGATTTTAAAATGTATACATGTGCTATAGACTGATGTCATTTCATTTGCTAGGCATCTTTGATCTTACTTAACAAATCTCACATAGTAAAATGCAGTGATATTTAAATTGCATATGCCTCAGATAATAAGTACATAATCCCTGAGCAGTGTGACCTTGTGATAAAGTGAACCACAGTAGATAAGTGTGCAATTTAGTCTCCCCCCAAAAAGTAAAATGAACTGCTTCTGTGACTTTCCCCTGAAGCTTTATCGCTCCAGGCTGGGTTGTTACAATTGCTTCTCTTTTAGCACAGTCAGCCTCAGCATATACTTCAGACTCTGCCTGACAGGAGATATGGACTTCAGATTAAGGCATTGTAACAATACCTTTGATTCTTGAGGAATTTTAACACACAATCTTTATGAGTGTTACATACTTAGTTTGTTATGTTAGATCTAGTGGCTATGGCAGACTAGCTGAAATGCAAAAATGGGGCTGGGGAACGAAGATTACTGTCAAAGCCTTTGTCTGCTCCTGATGTGTAATTCTTCATTGTCATTACCTCAGAGCCTTTGATTACCACCATAATTGTTGTGTTTTGCATAAATCTTTCAGCCACAGCAGGCCACAGTCGCATTAGCCAACACAATGTCAATACAGCAGACTAGCTGATAGTGGAGTTAACTGTGACTGTAGCCGTCCCAGTGTAGCATGCCTGCCAGGCTTTTTCCAAATGTTGTTGACTACAGACCCTCAATTCAGTCTGTCTTCTGCCAGCAGCACACATCGAGTCCACCAGCCTCATCTCCTGCATTGGCAGACTGCAGTGCAGTTTAAACAGCAGTCATCTAATGCAGAGCCTGCTGGTGGCTCAGCATCACTGATGATTTTCACTGCTCTGTTTTAACCCCTCAGTGAAATCTGTTTTATGGGCCAGAGGAAAGCACGCTGATGTTAGTGAGCAGGAACAGCAGCTAGAGCTAAATTTAGCTTTGCTGAATAAGCACATGTCACCTGAAATTTAGGCTGAGGAGGGTTGTAAACTTTGAGAATAATTTAGTATGCTGGACAGCAAATCATAAAATAGTTTAGCTATCAGAAAATATGCATGTGTATTCACATGGTTTTAGGTTTCCACCATTATATGCATTGACTGTTTAATTTCTGGGTTTTGTTCTGTGTCACTCAGTGCATCACAATCTGTCCTCTCACCACTGTCTCTCTTTTACCTTAGTGTGATTCAGCTGGCACTTACCATATGGACTAACTTTTTTATTTGTCAACTGCATTGCACTGTGACAATCATGAAAGGAGTTTTACAGTGTTTAGTCTATGCATATACATCTTATATTGGGCCCAGTCTAGTAGCTACATACATATGTTGCGAACACCATGCAGTCATAACTGGCACAAGCTGCCACCAGCTGTATGATACCACATAATTTATATCATAAAGTACATAATTTGTGTATTTGAGCTCTGTTCTCAACATTGTAAACTACTTAGTTAAAATACTGAGTAGCATCATCTTATATTCCATACCAGTGCCCTGCAAATGCTGCAATGAGCACCTGGTTCAGTGACACTGTGTCCTTGGCTGAGAAAATCACACAACCCAGAACATCTCCCATTTTTAGACATGACAACTCAAGTGGGTGACTTTCTGTGACAAGCAAACAGATGGCTATAACCCTTGTGTATAGAAGTCAAAGTCAACAATGTCCTGTACATGTCCTCATGATTCAGTTGGTACATAGTCATAGGACCAGTTAGTGGTCTAAAGCTCAACTGTAACATTTGACACTGTAAACACTTTGTAAGACCTTTACAGTAACAGAAGTGTGACATTCTCAACTCACTAGAAGTACATTTCTGGTCCTGTGCTTTTGCTGCTGACTGTGCAGCTTAAGGACACCTCTTGAGTTAGTTGCTTTCCGAGACATAATTTTACTGCTGGCCCAGAGAATTGGCATCGGACACCTACTGCTGCGGTAGAAGACCAACAACAGGGAAGTGCAGGCATGTTCAATCTTCTGAGCATACTGGAGATGTAGAAATTATGAAGGTGCTTGAAGGTGAGGAACAGATTCTGATACATTTCTCACACATAACAGGCTGTCATGGCTTGGAGTGTCTGTGGACCTAGTTAAAGTCATGTGTCAAATTAGAAAAGGACACAAGCCTGTCTAAGAGGCTCTCTCCTTCAAGGGAGCTTTTTGTGTTATAGATTATATTTTATTTTCGATACATAAGGTTCCTGAAATTAAATATATAACAGTATAAATATAATACATATCAGTTAGTAACAGAATAACCTTGCTAAACTCAAACAAGACATAATCAAAATACAATTACACACAGTGTAAACGGTCACATCTGGCACACCAGATGCTGGCTGAAATTTTGCACTCATGGCCTGTCACTGGAACTGGAAAAAACTGCAACATTGACACTGCCTCCTGTTAATAATGCAATGCTGATCTTATTTAAACATATGATTTTAACAGAATTCAACCTTATAAACCCTTTAAAATAGCTTCAAAGTTTGACAGGACATCCTGAATGTTTTGCTGTGAAACTAGCTGGCAATTTCTCCAGCTGCTGAGTATGAGAGAAGCTAAAAAATTATAGTCCACACACACCTACACGCAGGTTTAATGCTTGTGTGCTAAACCAGTAAAAAACTTCAGCCATACATTTAACAAGTCCGTGCTAGTCTGCTGCACGCTGCTGCTACTGTTTTATGCTGTTTGCAGTATGAGACCACTGCATAATAGAGACTCTTTAAGGAAGTAGCTAGGTGTAACCAATTAGAATTTTGTAATGTGCTTTGTCAATTTAGTTTTGTCTATTTGTTTATTTGACAGGGACAGTGGATGCTGTACTGTGACTGTGTTACATGTTGCGTAGCATGTTTCCAATAGAGAGCACTAGTGTGATTTGTCAGGGACAAAATAGCAAAAGAGGTAATAATTATTCACCTTTTATCTGACCTTTGTTGTTTAATTCATGTTTTCATCTAATTTAATTGTGCCATACGACTTTTATAAATTCTGTTGTAAAAAAACATCTCTCACCATACATGTTCTGGCCCAGAACCCATTGAGACAGTGCTATAGATTGCTATAGTCCTGCAAGGACGTTGTTTATCATCTGTTTACACCAGTGAACTTGCTGATGCACACCAACAGTTTTTGTCAACGTCCAGGATGGTGTTTATATTCACATGAGGAAGTGTGACGTTTATGCTGTCTGGCAAAATCACACTACGTTAAAATAAATATTAAACACCGGCGGGGGAAAAGAGACAAATTATATATAACCTGTTTGGCTTTCAATATTAGCTAATTTTTAGGTCACACAGTGTTTCTAATAGGGGTGTTTAGATTGTATTATGGATTTTAGATGGAGGATCAGATTGTTATTCAGATCAGCCCACCCCCTATAAAATGTATAAAAATTTTTCACAATGCCTGATTTGTTTATGTCAATTTGTTTATTTATTAGCCTATTTGTATACACTACTATCACACTACTATACTGCTTGTAATAAGAATGTTGCTAGAGATCTATAAAGCCTCTTGCTAAAACTGCCTTAAAAAGAAAGATCTTTAGAATATGCAAACTGCCACATTTACCAGACCATTGATGTTGCAACAACAATGAAAGCCAGCGGCAGAAAATCTATGCACAAAGCGGAACAGCAAGCATTGGCTGGCCTATTCAAATATGTTGAACTGTAGCAGATAGCAGGCCAAAGATAAAATATCTTTAGTTAAATTAGTTTATAATTGACAGCTTGAAGAAACAGCTCCCTGAACCTGAACCTGTCCATACACTGAAGCTGCTGAAGAAATGCTTTGGCCACAGCAACACTGCCCTAATGCTGTATAAGCATAGGCTGTATAGGCCAAGAGGCCATCAAGGAGTTCTGAGACATTAAACTGCAAAACAGGCCACCTGGAAAATTAAAACACAATCAGCAATTCTCACCTCCTTGGCCACTTTAGTTGAAAGTGAGAGGGGATTTCTTGCTGTGAATGTTAATGACAACAATGCTGTTATGTGAATGTGCAAGTTGACCTTCAGCTTTTTGTTTTATCGTGGATCCAACGGTCTATGAGTTTTCATCTGAAAAGTGACATAAGCTGTTTTCAGAAATGCATTGGAAGCCTGAACATATGTAGACATTATCCAAGTGGGCTGCATGTGAGAACGCAAATGTCCAAGTCACACAGCCCAGAGGTTAACCAGACTTTATCCTGCAAGTCCCCCAGTACAAAGTTTTCTGATGTGTGATAACCATTATTGCCACACATTAGCGCCACAGCCCCTCTCTCTACAGCAGCACCGCTGTGCGTTATATCCAGACCTGATTCTCCTGACATGGAGTTTAGCTCCAATATAATGTCAAGTGATGTTATACACGTGACCTATGATGCAGGGTTTATACAGAAACTCTGTAGATTTTATACATCCTCTAGAAACATTATTGCTGAGTGTGTACTTTGTCACATCTGTTTTGATGAAGAGGTGGTAGTAACTATAGCAGCTAAGCTTAGGCTGCACAACAGTCTGTCTGGTGTGTGGCTACAGCAGGGTGCTCTGCAACAGCTCCACCATTCATTTGAAATGAAAACCTGCACTAGGATTTGCTGTTTTCATAAGTTTTGTTAGATGGCAGGGTTAAGGGCCATGGAGCAAATGATAAAACAACAGAGGGTCTGTATTTAACCCAGAAACATGAAGTGGACTAGGAATAGCTTGGACACAAGATGTTTTGTCCCATTTACACTTAAATTCATAGAAAATGTGTAAATATTCATTATTGCTGCTCTGAAGTCAGCTACTGGCCCTCTTCATTGATTAGATTAGAGGAAGGGCAACAAAGGCAGGTCACTGTAGTCACTCCTTACTTAAGGAAATATTTAGGAAATTAATTGCTTGAGCTGGTGATGTCTATGAGATGCAACTGATCTTTTTTGTTTTAATGAGACCGACTTAATATAGTCGCTGTTGGACAGCGCTATTTACTTTTTGTTTGGGGAGTCTGTTGTCTGCTGCCCAAGCCAAGGCCACTTAGTTTGGTTTTTTAGTGTGCTTGCTTTTTGTAGTTGTAAACTGAACTATTGGCCCTAATTCAATTGTCCTTTTTTTGTTGCCAAATATGGAATTTTAGAAAAGCAAAAGGACAGTGACAATCGACAACTACAGCGATAGAGAGATACCAGTATTGGGTATCCACCCTCAAGTACTTGTACTTGTAAAACTTCTCCAATACCACACCCGATACCCCCAAGAGCAGATGAGACAAACAGGAAGTAAAGACACTCGACTGATAGAGAATCAGTTAGGTTAATTTTCACAATAAAACATTATGTGTAATGTCTGTAACTGGTTGGCGCTTTCTTCCTTTTCTTTAAAAAGCTTTGCTTCTACTCACTCTCGGTGGAAAATGGCACTTTATAGAAGGACTAAACACGCTCCAAAGCGTCAATGGAAAACTTTATATTTTAAGATAAGTGTTAGCATAACACAGCGCAAAAACTCTTACTCAGTGTATAGCTGTTGAAAATACCTCCTTGGCTGCTGGAGCCCAGGTATGTCATTTCCATCCGTCATCACTCTGTCTTACTGAGTGTACAAGACTTCTAGAGAATCATATTGCAATCATAAACAAAACAATTTTGGGACTCGCACACCAGCCAAGCCATAGCAGGTGTTTTTTTGTGGATATGAGCAATAGTCTCCTGTTGTGTATTTTAAGTGAACAACATCTAATTGCACTGTTTGGAGTTATTGCACTTTTCCGTTAATTGCTGTTTTTATAATAAAAATTGCTGCAACTGCAATTTTTTTAAGTACTCATATCAATACTCGGTATCGGCAAGTACTGAAATGTAAGTACTCATACTCAGTCAGGAGGTGGTATGGGACATCTCTAGTTAAAAACAAGTTAGCTAAATAATGCTCAGCTTTGGGTAAGTGATGTATTGTTCTTGAAGGGGTGTGTATGAGAAGCAGAAAGATGTTATCTGTGCTCTCTAGATCAGACATTACAATGTGCTGCACATTACAGGATAAAAACAGACAAAAACAAGCAAGACTTACAGTGTACAGAAAATAAAGGGTAGAGGTTAAACACTGTCACAATTCAAATGCAAGTCCAAACAGATGGGATTAGAGCTGCTTTTTAAAAGTTTCCACTGAGTAAACCGATCTTAAGTCCAATGGGGGAGAATTCCAACTTTTTTTTGAGCCGCAATTTCAAAAGCAGTCACCTTCAGTTTTGATTATGGAATGAGGAACAGCCAACAGACCCTGAAAAGAAGACCTTAGAAAACGTCTGGTGACATAAGGTTGTAGCAGATCTCTAATGTACACAGGTGCCTGACCATGTAGGGCTCTGAAAACAACTACAGGTACCTTGAACTGAATTCTGAATTTAATGGGGAGCCAGTGTAAAGAGATGAGTATTGGTGTCACCCATTCCCTCTAAGAAGACCTGGTTAAGAATCACTGCAGGGCTGAGCCAGAGATTCCCTAGTAGTAGTAATAGTCGGTCAATGATGATACCATGTTCCACAGTGTCAAATGCTGCACTGAGATCTAACAGTACCAGGACAGAGCAATCTCCTGCATCACCTTGCACTAATAAATAATTTGAGCCTCTTAAGAAGTGCCATTTCAGTGGTGTGTAATTTACAGAAACCATGTTAAAAAAGATCAAAAATACTGTGTGCATTAAAGCAGCTTTGCCACTACTTTTTCTAAAAGCTTGACTATTAGGTGTAGCTTAGAAATGGGCCTGTAGTTTTTGGGCTGTGAGGGATCCAGATAAATTTTTTTTCCAGAAGCGGTTGAATAGTGGCATGTTTCAAATAAGCGGGCACACAACCAGGTATCAAAGAACAATTGATTATTTTTTAACACACAGGGACCAATTGACTTGCTGACACTTTCAAACAAAGAAACTTCTAGCATGATTCTTATATTTTTGTTATTGTGCCTAAGTGAAATACTACTGATTTGCTTGCAGGAGTAACATGGACTACAGTCTATGAGTAGTAACAGAATGTTTTTAATGGAAACTCTGTTATTATTAGTAGTATTATTACTATTTCACCAAAGCCACTTATACACTCAGTTACACAGCTGGAGGTATGTGAGAAGTAGCTGTGAGGCTTTACTGTAAATTGATATATTACAATATCTTTGCCTAGACATAATAGAATTATTATCACTGTCCTCATTGTGCTGAGTGATACAGTTTACATTAAGAGTGATAAATTAGCTAGAGATGTAAGATAAGATACATGATTTCATGGGCTTTTTATGTATTATTCTATGTGAACATGACCAGCACAACTATTACTGTACTGCACTGGAGGCCACCATTTCAGTTACAGCAGTAAAAACTGTATACAGAAAAATGATGACAACAAATAAACAAAACACTCAATCTTTGTCCTAAACATTAATGGACATTAACATCAATATAATTCTATTACTATCAACAATACACATGCAGAAAAGCAAAGCTGAGCATCTCCTCAACAGAGACATACTCTCCAGAGATCAGAAATGTTATTCCAGAGTAAACCAAACTACTACATATTTGTTATAATGAAACATTATGTTCACTTCAACAGGAATAAAGTCAGAAGCTAAATCAGGCACATACCACACCTTTTATTTGGATTTGCTTGTTTTGGTCATGTTATTGTTCATAACAATAGTATCAAAAAAGTACTTTGTGCTTGTGAAATTCAGAAATGCAATTTAATACTACATTTAGAACAAGCCAACCAGATATACCTTTGCATAAATAGTACAGTGTACTTATTCATCACACTCAATAAACAAGGCTGGCTTGTACGTCTGTCGACAGGATCATTTTGGGAAGTCGGCAGATGGGAGATAGGCCCACTCATGCTGCCTCAAGCCTGTCCCAGCTGCTTGGAGATATTATGCTCCATGTGTGATGATTAATAGGTCCTCAGGAATGCGTCATAGAACTAGCTGATGATGAACACAGATGCACATTCTCTGTTACACCTACAAATGCATGCAGTTGGAGTCAGCCCCTTAGGTGACTGATGGTGCTTGCAACTGTAGTTTACTATTTATTCTGCTGGGTCAAATAGGGAATCTTTACTGTGACCCATATAAGCCATTTGTCTAGTGGGTTGTTAAAATGATTTATTATATTTCTGCTTTAGCTACATTGTTTTGGCTTATTACTCTATCTTAGTGTAATCATTCCACCTTTATCTCAGTTCTGACAATTACATAGCCGACATAATCTACTTGAATGAAGTAGGTTAACTTGTGAGTTGTAATTGGTGTCAGTGTAGTGGGATGTTGCTCAAAATGGTTTAAATACTTTATGTACTCTTATGTTTTCTGTTGTTCTAAATCACAACGTCCAAGAAAGCAGATAATAGAAAGTATAGTTTGCTGCTATGCACTCTGTCATTATTTATTTGGTTTGTTTTAACGTTTGCTTGCTCTTGTCACCTGATCTCTCCATTCTCTGTTTGCCTTATAGGTGAACCTCACAAGTTTGACCCAAACTTCAGAGGGCCAGTTCATAAAAGGTACCACATATACTCAACATTGCTGTCTTTCGCATTACACATACATTTACACATTTTTGGAGACACTAAAAAGGAGGCAGCATTTTCAGACACCAATAGAAATTTGTAAAAAATGTAATTGAAGTGACCTGACACTTTAACTACTGGTCAATGTCTTCCTACATCTGATGGTTACACTCAACTCCGCAGATCAATGGCCATAAGTCAAGCTGGTGGCTGGAGTTAACCCAGTGACACACATTGCTAATCAGCCAGATACACTAGAAACAAATGTTGTACATACATGACTGGGACTATTACATAGAGATGGTCTCAGTTTTTCAGCCAACAGCACTGTTTTATTTATATCTGAAATGTTTTAATAATGATGGGTGGCACGGTGGTGTAGTAGTTAGCACTGTCTTCTCAGAGCTTGAAAGAACTGGGTTCCCAATCCACCAGATTCGCCAGGTGCGTTTTTGTGTGGAGCTTGCAAGTTTTCCCTGTGTCTCCTGGTACTCTGGTTAAAATGAACTACAACACAAAAGTGATTTAAACTTACTCAAAAAATGATATTTGATATAGTTTATATATATTATAAGCAGTATACAACTGTAATATTCAAAATTCATATAAAACAGACATAAGG
>OMLM01009127.1:13917-38107 GCA_900302695.1 Helostoma temminkii | reverse complement strand
CTAAACTGGGGGGGGGTTAGAGGCAGCAGGTAGGTCAGAGACATGCAATCAGGTAATATCAGGCATTCAGAGGTATGACTAGAAAGTTGCTCAACAATGTAGGATTGCAGACAATCTGGCAGATTGCTGTGGCTAGTGGAGCTGCATATAAAGGGTGTACACAGGTGTTAGTAGTTTGGCTGATTAGGTGACCAGGGAAGGATAGCGATCGTATATGGAATGAAGCATACCGGCAGAACAAGCAGAGAGGCTGGAGATGCACACACAAAAAAAACAGATAAAGATAAACACATGCCATTTAGATGCACTTAAGCAACCAGGTTACAGTCGGCCAAACCATGTAAACTTTTCTGTCATTGGGGTATGGGATTAGGAAACATCATGTTTCTATCATGTATACACATAACCAGGTTTCGAATGGGCCTTCCACAGGTGAGCATGTGCCAAAACAAAGCTCAAAGGTCACTTGTGCATGTGATAGTGGCAAGCAGCAGCAGCACAAGCTAGTGTTACTAAAACCCAGAATAACGGGGCTGATGAAGAGATGTCACTCACGCTAAACACGATTAAACAGTAAAATGTTCTCATATGTCTGGATGGTCAGAAGCACTGAAATGGTGACGTCTTATTGCTTTCAGTGAAGTAGAGGAGGGCGAGGAAACCAAATATCTAGGACCTCATGTGTACTCAGGTTTTTGAGTAACCTGATTGTTATTGTGCATGCAAACATGTTATCTGATTTCTGCCTAAACCAGGTTAAACGCAGAAACCTGATTAGCAAACACAGTCAGAGACACAAAACGCACACAAAATTAACAAAATAATATATTTATAAAAGTAGGGCATAAATACTGTTATATTTTGACTTATTTTATCACAATTCCAATTTATGTATCATATCTTTGACTTACGTTTTCATATATTTGACTTAAAAGTCCAATTGAATTTAACTTTCCATGCCATCCTCTAGCTCGTAAACATAACCTATTTAAATATAGTTATTTGACTAATATCTCTAAACTCACTTATAAATTATGTGTATTTCAATGCCAATGTCAATTTTTTTCTTTGAACTTAAAGAACAGACTTGCACCAGAACACAAAGAAACACAAAAAAATCATTTACTTTCTCTTCAAGCCCTGCTGAAAGAACTTTTCATTTATAATTAATAAGTTGTGTGCCTGAAAACACCTCCAGCCCTGAAGCCAAATCTAATCACAGCCCCTCTGTTTACTCGCTCTCCTTTCACCGAACATTTTACAAAGTCTGTTCTGTTATTCGTATCGATGGCAGTAGAAATCATTGTTGCGCGTTACTATGAGACTGTTATGAAGCCGTGGGACTGTGCATTGTCTTGGGACTGTCACAACAATTCACACTACTTATAATGAAGCGCTGCTGCTGATCTATTTTAGGATCCTTCTCACTTTGGAGGATAAAAGCTCCTCTATAGACCAGTTAATCACTAGACTCCTTCCTGCCCTAATGAAGTTTGGCCTTAATTTAATTTAAAGTTGCAATGAAATGTTAGCAACAAACTATGATGATCCATTCATGAAAGGGGCATTTCAGTGTTTTTGAATATCTCCTATATTTATAATGGAAATGTATTTTCTTGACACAATAGTGTCTATTCCTTTATCTAAAATAACCAGAAACTGCACTGAAGAGGGAATGTATGGTGACATACACTCACAGGTGACAAGGAATAAAGAGTTTAAACATTTATGTTTTGGTAACTCTGCAATAAAGACAATGATTAATCTAAGCTTTTCCAAAATAGCCTATTTAATTATTGTATTAATATCTATGATTTATATAAGATTTTACATAGTAATTAAAAGTATAAGTATAAATTATGAAAATAATTTCCAAATGAATCTATAAAATGGGTCAAATAAATTGTAATTTATATAAATGTATAATGAAAACTATTCTTTATTCATTTTGTTTAATCTTTTTTGTGAACTTATTTTATAAAATTAGCATTTTCAAAGTGACATTTTTATTTATTTTTACATTTCATTTGTTGACTGGTATATCTCTGTTTTTACAAGCAGATTTCTAATGTAACATTTTTATCAATGTATTCATATATTGACTTGTAAAATCATTTTTTAAATTATACTGTATATAAATAAGAAGCATTTATAGGCAGTAATACAGATGTGATATAGACACATTTTCATCAGTTTGTTTAAAACTGTTATCATCTGTAATTTCTATATTTGTTGCACCTACTGTGGATCTACAGAGGAGGGTTATCTGGTATGTTTTTATTTTCAGTTTATAAAATTTCTAGTGTAACAAACAATTTGTCTCATTATAATGAAATGTTTTCAGTTACAGTATTTTTTCAGTTGTACTACACTACAGTATATCCGTGGTACAGATATACACATTAAATATTTGTAAATTAATAATATCATATCATGCCAAAAATCTCTATAATCTCCCACTAATTTTACAATCCCTTATAAAAAGGGAGGCAAACCAACCTCAACTTCAAAACTGACACCGAGAACATTGTATTAACTCTTAATACATCATGAACAGATTACACACAGTCACGGGAAATATGCTTTTACTAAGGAAAATACTTTATTTAAAAGCAAAAAGACAGAAAGTCTAAGACAAGCTGGCTTTACAGAGAAGCAACATAAAGATGTAACACATCTGTTTCCCACTGGCTGTCATAAAATTCAAAATCAATGTTTCTCTTAAATTTCCTGACACATCCAGACTTCAGAGTAAATCTTTGACGCCACGCCCTCTGATCTGCAGGTCTCACCCTCAACTGTAACTCAATTTTACATTTAGAAACTGATTCATTTTAATTTAGACAGTGGATATTAAGTCTCCATTTGAGTTTTTTGATCAAATGGACGACTTTTTCTATTTACAACGTAGATGTACAGAAAGGGAAGTGTCTGTAATACATATAAAAACACGTTTTAATAAAGCTCATAAATATAAAACTCAAGTGTAAAACTCTTAAAGTGGAGAGTTAAGATTTTTAAATCCGTGATCTGTAATTGACAAACTGAACCCAATAAAAATTCAGGACAAAGCCTGAAGCTAAGGCATCTTACGTTCAGAATGTATTAACGTCACAACAACTGAAATAGACTTGGAATTATTTCTGTATTCGTTTATAAATTACAGATCCCAAACACATTTATACTTTATTCACAACTCATATTTACAAAAATAGATTTTTTTTTTATTTCTGGGAAGAAATATTTTTGGCAAATGCTGAAAAGGAGCAAAGAGAGAGAGACTCTTGGAGTTTAGGGTTAAAGGCCAAAGTGAAATATGTGGTTCCATCATACGTTTAAAATTTCCATTCACACATAGCAACTCGTAAAGATGTGTTTGATGACCAAAACTAAGGCCATTTGCATTAAAAAAGGCTCAAATATTGACTCTTGACATGTACAAACAAAAGCTAGCAGGGTCCCCATATGTTTATTATAATCTGCGAGCCACTTTTCCTATTTGCAGATATAGATTTTTGACTTTTTGATTAAAAATTTCAGTATTTGATCTGAAAAACTGAGATAAATATTACTTTAGTTGCAGATTTATCAATCCACCGGTGAAGTGACTTTTGGTTCTTCAGCCACATTGAATAAATCATCTTTACTATATTTTTCACATCATAACTAATTTTCCATTCATTTGTAGCCAATGCATTAACTTTTAAAAGTCACCAAATACTCATTTAGAAATTTGCGAATTTCAAAATGTGCAACCCCGAGCTAAGAAAAGGAAATATGAACAATGTATAAAAGAATAAAATAAAAACAGAAAATACAGTATGAACACAAGAAAAGTATCAAAATGTGACATATGCATTACTGGAATGGAATAAAATACAACTACAAAGAGCAATAACAAAAAAAAGGGATTCTATAAATACAAAAGGTCTACGTCAGTGTCCTGTAAAAAGCCTCACATCATATTTTAATATAATTTCCACTTGAATAAATTCCTTGCTACATTATTTAATAGATATGTTTGATTTCATCTGATTTTTCAACAGTGTCTTGAGTTGGGCCAAAACGAGACAACAGATGAAACTGTTAATTTGACTCATGTAAAAACTATTCAGTGCAACTTTTCTTCAGAGATTAGGGCAACCAGTGCCCATTTGTTATTATTATTATTAATTATGAATTAATAATTATTACTATTACAGTGTTTCTGAATTACCAGAAAAACAGCAGTGGGAACTATTGTATGATGTTTACTCCAGGACACTGAACCATGCTCTCCAGGGAGAAGGTCAAAGGTCGTAATAGAGGTGGGGTTGGGGAGGGAGGGTGCTGCTGTCAACCTCAGGAGGTCTCATTGACCGTTCGCTCCAGCTCTATCACTTTACTACTGCTCTCATTTGCCCTGTGCTCCAGCGACCTGAAGGACGAAACACACAAAGTGGGGTTGAGAAGTTTTTAAAATTTGTCTATTTCTACGTTTCACCATCAGAAACAAGCACTCGCACTGAGCGTGATCAGTGCCAGAGCAGAGTGGTGTAGTAGCAAGTCCTAAAACCTACTAGCATTTTAGCACTTCCTGTTGCCTCATAGTTTTTTAAATTGGCTTTCTGTGCCAAGACATTTTCACGTTTTATCCTGCACCATAAAATTCACTTGTTAAAAGCTTTTAAGTGTCTTAAAAATGAGGTCGCAAACAACTAGGGATGTCACAATGCCACTTTTTCACAACTGAGTACAAGTACTTACATTTAAGTAAGCGTCGATGCAGAGTACTGATACGAGTACTTAATAATATTGCAGTTGCAGCATTTTTTAATGAATAACCATGATAACTTCAAACACTGTAATCAGATGTTGTTCGCTTTCTGACTGCGACAGAATAAAATACACAACAGGAGAGTATGTATTTACACTGTGGTCACAATAGTTCACCTGCACTGGTTTCTATTAAAGGTATAAAGTTGTGTATTGTTTTTACCTGTGCAGGTCCAGCAGCAGGTTTTTTGGTGTCTGTGTCTCGTTGTTTTTACTCCTAAAAGGAGGATGTGTTTCCACCCTGCTGGGCTCCATCCCCAGCTTCTGTTGCTCCGAACGACGCCACGCTGCCATGACGACGGCCGGCGTGTCCTCCCATTGGTCGGGATATTCCCCACCCAGGCCGAGGAGCTGCGGCTGCTCGTCTTCGATAGTCGATAACAGATTCCTCGACTTCACTGAAGGAGCAGAGAAAAATGTATTTCAAAACTTACACAATTTGTAAAATCAGTTTATTGTTTTCGACTGGAAAAAGTATTTAGTTATTTTATGTGTGTAAAACAATATAGTAATAATAATAGTACTAATACATCTGTAGAAACAGGGAAGTGCAGAGACTTTCTCAGAGGCTCAAATTCATAAAAGACATAATCTCTCAGTAATGAGCTCATCTGAACCATTAATAATTCATATATACAGTATACGTTATCTTCCACATACACATTGTAAACAGTTTTTTTTTACATTTATAACTAAATATAAAACTACTGATATGAACTACTGGTATTAAGTAATATTATTTATTTTTGCACTGAGAAATAATTGCAACAAAAAAAGCAGTTTTGCTTTAAGCTTCTAAGACAGTAAACATTTGTGTTTTTTTCATGTTTTGCATTGGACAGATATTAAAAACTGATTTATTACTTTATTGTATCTTTGTATTTGTGTTTTTGTTGTGTTGTTTGTATGTGGTGATATTTTATTTGTTTTTGGTCATTTATGCCTATTTGTGTCCATTTCTACATCTGTACAGTTGTATTTTGTCCCTGTGGGTCAATTTTCAATTCTCTTCTCATCCAGCTGTTGTTTTTTGTGGAAACTTTTTGATACTTTGTAGACATATTTGTTTCTTCGTGTCTTTTTGAGGTAATTTATGTCATTTTTTCATTTTATTTTCAAAACCCATAAAACAACATTTTATGTTTTGCCTTTATTAGCAAAAAAAATCAAACTAATTCAGAGTATTTCGAATAAAGTACAGTACTTCAGTTATACTCTTAGTTAAAACAGCAACTTACTTCATTAAGTTTTTTAAATTATTTACACTGCACACAGTCTGAGGCACCAGTTGTGTAAATAAGTGCAGTAACACTTTCACATGTTATTGTCTGTCTGCTGATTGTTAAGAAAATTATACCTGGTCTTTATTTGCAAAAGTGCATGTGTGTGTGTGTGTGTGTGTGTGTGTGTGTGTGTGTGTGTGTGTGTGTGTGTGGGAGGTGCAGAGAGGATGCAGTGAAAGGTTGAGTCTTCTCTTCGTTCTCGCAGGCTGTTACTGCAGCGCTGTAGGTGGAATCTGATTATTGGCAAAGTTATTATGGATCTCCACGGTTTTACAGCTGGAAACTAATTATTCATTATAATGGAAACAGTAGGACGAACCAATGGAGCTAAAAACTGTAGAGAAGTGACTCAGAGTCTGCTTACAATAAGTCTGAGCCATATACATATAAATATCATATGAACGTATTAATATGTTGTGGTTATACTGAATTATATATCTGAGATTTGCTATTTACGCTCACCTATGTTAATACTGTAAATAGTTAATTTTTTAAAATTACATAGATATTTTTGAATTTTTTGTAGATTTTTAAAAACTTTGTGTCCATTTTTTTTGTCCCTGTTGACATTTTTAGTTCCTCTGTGCCACATTTTGCATCTCCTTGTGTTAGTTCAACATGTTTATCTTTTTCTGTGCATCTTTCATTACTTCATTGTCATATTCTGTTTCTTTATGACCATCTGTGTTCTCTTTGCGTCACTTTTTATTTAGGTGTGTCAATTTCTCTCTCGTTCATCTGTTTTTTGTTGTATTTTGTCTCTTTATGCATTTTTTCATAACTTTTTATTCATATTTTGTGTCTGTAGGCATTTTTCATCTTTTTATGTTCGTCTATCATCTTTTTGTGGTGATTACTTTTTGTTTCTTCATGGTCGTGATTTGCGTCTGCGTGTTCTTGTTTGTATGTGAGTCCTTGAGTTATACAGGTACAACAAGTGCAGTGAATGCAAATTGAGCGTTTGCATGAACTACCTGTGGCTGTGTAGGACTCTTTGACAGCCAGCTGTTTGGAAGTGAGGCCTGTTTCAGTGATGGTGGAGCAGGGAGTTAAAGTGCCGGGGTAAAAACTGCCCAGAAACAGAGCGAAACACAACACGACCACCTGCGGAGAGATGGAAAGCAAGAGACACTGAGGGTCAGTAAATAATAAATCACATACAATGTCAAGCCACCGATGAATAATGGAAGCTATTTTAAGATATTTTAATCATTGTTTCATTACCACACTCTCCTATTGTGGTGCACACATTTCTCTGCCTCATTCTAACCACAACAGATTTGTCTTTCTATAGTAGTAGTACCATTAAGCACGATGACGTCTGGGTACCGGCCACCCTGCATGACTTGTGGACTTTGCTGGCCACCATCGCCTGCAGAGACTGTAGCTGCTGTAGCAGAGACCTGGGGAAGAGCACGAACACAGGTTAGAGACACAGCAAACACAACAACACACAGTGACAAACCTTAGAGACACACAGACGAGGAACGAAAGAAGACCTGTGACACCATCGTTTTGCTACACTTCATTAAAATATGTTCGATCAGCGCGTCAGCTGGTTAGTCAGATTTTCTGTGGAGGTTTTGTTCTGGCGTTTGTTTCACGAAAACGTCAACTGAAGACTCCACCAGCGTTCGCACACACATCGACACACACAAACTGCTTCATTAACTTTTGGACAGCAATGATAAAGCCCACTTTAACCACTCGGTGCAGAACAGCTGCATTTCCACTCAGCTACACTTAACACGCTGCACTCAGTGTTTGCGTCATGAACACACACACACACACACGAGCAGCTTATCCACGCGTAACAGGAGCAAACAAAACAGCCTATTCGGAGCAGCTTGAGCATTTTACATTAAAATAGACTCATGATTATGCAGATGCAAAGCTGCAGCTGAACAAATCCACAGGGAGGCCTTGATTTAGTGTTATTTAGAAATCATAAAACTTAGTCAGTGTTTCCCAACATAACAAAAAAGAAAGGCACACAGCTACAGAGGGACATTTTTAAGTCTGAACGCCTCCTCCTGTTGTTTCCTGATGTTTTGATTGTCACCATCCTTGAATCTTTGTGACTGACACGAGTCAAACTTGTCATAACTCCTGAAGCTCATCATCTGATCTATAAAAAGTTCATCTGCAGGAAAAATTGTGGTTCACATGAGCAGTGGTGAAAATGTCCTGTGGGTTTTCAGATTATTAATCTAAATTTCTATCAATGCATAAATCAAGATGTATTATTATGGGTTAAATTAACCTCTTATATTAAACTGAACTGACACACTTGAAGTGGAAATCCCAAATTAACCAAAAATACAAAATAAGTAATGAGAAGTGGGGAAATGTGTCGAAGAAGATAATTTAACCATCAAACAATGTGATTTTTCAAAATTATTGCAGAATAATTAGCCAATAAATAATTAGAGTCCATTATATTCATTTTTATTGTATTTATTTCATCTTAACACGACAATTCATGCATTCACAACAGGAGTAAATGTATGAATTGCCCTCTCCACTTTTCACTCACCCCAACCGGTCAAGGCAGATGGCCACTCTGAGGCTGGTTCTCTTGGAGGAGGTTATTCCTCTCCACTTTATTGGGATTTACTGGTTTTTCTGTGTAACTTATGTCATGGACGGACTGAACTGAACTCAATATTTTAGTATTTTCTACTTGTTTGTTGTCACACTAGCTTTTCTGTTTTAACTAACATTTTTCTTGTTTTGTTTTTTCTTTTGCACATCATTTTGATCTTTCTGTACTAAACATTTAAAGTACTTTGGCTGGCTCAGGTTGTATTTAACATGCTGTATAAATAAATACTTTTTAATCAGGCAGCAACATATGTTTCAATGTTTTAGCTTGTTCTTACAATTTCATCACATCGTCCAAACTATTTGATCTTCAAAATTACACAGTGCTTGAATTTCAGCAGTTAATAAGAATAAATAAATAAATATTTATTCTACATGACACAAATTATATGAAATATAAATATGAAATATTTCAAAAAAATAATAAATGCAGTACCTTTACTGTACATTAAATAACAATACATGTATAATATGTGTGCACAAACTGTATTTTTCTTACTTGTTTGTGCACTCCAGAGTCTCCACCTTCCTGCGTAGTTCATTGTTTTCGTTGGAGCAGTTCTCCACCCTGTGGTCAGACAGTAACACTGCAGAATCAGTAACCATGTACATATGTTTATCTATATAACATGCTCACGTAGTTAACAAATTCTCTTGGCTGCACATTTTAATGCTGCACATATAAACTGGCTGTTTTAACTTCTAATGTTAAACTTCTGCCTCATACTACAGTAACATTTCAGTGTTAACTCATCAGGCAGGAGATGATCTGAATATTTGTCCATTAGAAGAAGAAGAAAGTAAATTACTTCTTCTCCAGCGTATCCATGTACTCTTTCTTCTTCCTGCGACTCTCCTGAGCCGAGATCTGAGAAAAAAGACAAATTCGAAAAAGAGACGATTACACACGTTTGTTTTGGTTTATTCAGTGTTTAAAGCAGAACATGTTCACACTAGTACCAACCACTGTTGGTACTAGTGGTAAAAAAATATATAGTTTCAATCTTGTTGTGAATATATCTTCTAAAATTTCATTTTACCTTAATGCTGTAATGCATTTAAAAAATTTAGATGAAGGCAAAATTAAAAAAAAAAAAATTTTATTTATAAAATATTTTGGATTATTCCACAATTAGCAGGTTAATTGGTGACAGGTGAGACTATCATGACAGGGTATAAAGAAGCATCCACCAAAAGACGAGTCGTGGCTCAACGATTTGTGCCACAGAATTGTCAATCAGTTCAAGAATATTTCTCAAAGCTGCAAATAATTTTGATATTTCAACATTGACAGTCCATAAAACTGTGAAAAGATTCTGCGTGTGGCCAAATGAAGAAACCGCTGCATGAGAAACGATCATGGTACTGTGATAAACAGCCACGTGGGCTTGGGAGTGTTTGGAAAACAGCATCAGTGAATGTCTTGTGTGAAGGTACACTGATGTAAAGGTGTTTATTATGTCTGTCAGACATGATTCTGCCTGCATAGTTGCAAAAACTGCAGAATGAGTATCTTTTGTGCCAGGTTTTCTAAAGAATGGGTATATACAACATATTCTATTGTAAATATTTGCAGTATTTTTCATCAGAGTAAAGGCTCTGGAACAGAATTAGGACACGAGTAAAAAAATATGAATAAATGTAGTAGTTTGTACCTTGTTTTTGATTTTCCTGCGGATCTTTTTCAGCGCCTTCTCTTCAGCTTTGGTGAGCGGCAGTTTGGTGGGAACCGGGTAACCTTCAGCCACCAGTGTACGGCGCTCCTCCTCAGTCAGGATCAGTGGTCCTGACCCCTGAAGTTTCTACAAAAGTAACGAGAAATTTAATCATTAGAAGCCATGAAAAGTTTGTCAAGGTCCGTTTTTAAAGTAAAACGATTATAAAAGTTGTATGATGATGATGATGATGTGGATACTGAAAAAACTTTATTATGATTAGTTATTTGGTCAATGAAAACTCTGTACTTGAAAAAAAAAAAACACCAAACAAAAAATATTCATAAATACCAAAATACATGTGTTTCTGTATTTCTATGATCATTTCCTAGAGGATACTTGTGGATAAAACCTCCAGTACTTCATGATGAAGTACGTCCAGTGCTTCATCACTGCCTCACATTACTTAACGGTCCCATCCAGTCAGGAATTAAGACATTTAAATTTATTCAGCTTTGAATAATAAACTCTGGCTCAAGTTTTGCTCATTAAGCTGAATGTATAACTTATTTTTTAAGTCCCCTACTTCAGCGTGATGCCTGTTCTTGTTGTATATGTGCTGGAGCTGGCATAAATACTGGTTGCTAGTTAGAGCAGGATCAACTTCCACAAGCTGTATAAATTTAAAGGTGAGCTTACATGAGGGGCAGTCAGCAGGGGGGAGTTGGACAGAGATGAAGCAGCGCGAGGCGACACCTTCAGGCTCGCCTGCGATGGAGGGGGGCTGGTGGGAGAGGTGGGGCAGGAGAGGCCGGGCGGAGCGTGGACGGGACTCTGGCTGCCCTCTGAGTCACTGCCGTGGGAACTGGGAGGAGTGGGAGGCATCTGCAGAGACTCCAGACCTGAAACACGATGCGAGCTGGTTAATTCTGCTGCTGCTGGTCGAAGCGCAAGAGAACAAAGAACAAAAACTACAAAAGATGCCAACTGTACCTGTAATTATTGAAGGAAAAAAACAACCATCATTCTAAGCAAATTTTAAATCACCCAAAATACTGCATGCAGCTGTTGTATAATGTATTTTTACTAAGATAGTTTAGAGGAGTATTTAAATTCTTGGTAAATACTGAACTTTGTACTTCACATGTATCTGATTTTATTAGTACCAAATATTATCATGATAAACATAAAATCTTCTTTTTGTTTGTTTGCAGCTTAAAGCACAAAATAGTAAAAGTAAATTCCTACAAAAAAGTTTTCTGAAGTATTGCAGTATGTGGTACTGTCAGTACTTATGTAGTAGTATTATGTATGTAGTATTAAGTATGTTCGATTTCTGCAGAAACTTTTCTTTTGCCTTTAAGAGAGTAGAAGTGTGTTAGATAATTAATAGTGGTTTTATGAACTAATAACTGTGAGAGAGAGTTCCCTGTTACTCGTGTCTTAAAGTACTTTAGTAGTACTTCTAGCAACTTAACTATGCTGAGTAGTTTTCTGCCACTAAAGTATGTGACACCTTCAGTACAGTAATCTGAGAGGAAGTCGCACTGCATGGAAATTTTAAACAAACATTTAAACTGTAGTCAAAGTGTACTTCGTCTTTAATACTTTTATGATTTAAATTTGAAGTTAACTGTAGTATACTTGTTACTTCACTTCTATAAATTTAGAAGAATCTACTTAGAAAACACATAGTACATCACTAGCAAACTGAAACTATATATAAAAGTTAATGTTAGTGTACTTTACGTATACTTTTATAAAAAAAAGGGTTGACAATTCAGTCCCAAGAAGTACTAAAACGTAGTATAAAGTATAAACTTTTTTCTCTATGTGTAGACTTGGACATTCATGTAGTTTAATCGAGTTAAAATAAGCTGTTTTATCAGAAACTCAGTCGAATTAATGCAAAACTATTTACATAAGCAGATTTAGTTCTAAAGATAAACTGCTACAGAACTGGAAATGGTACTTCTACTTATAGTGGAGTACTTTTTGAGGTAGTTTCTTGCACTTTCACTTGACCACTGAGATAATGTACTTCTGCCTTATGTTGTAGTTTTACATTGCCGTGTTACTCCTTTTACTGTAGTAATTGATTTGAATCCTTCTTATTCTAACTGGTATTTGTACAAATGGCCTGCAGGGGTCCTCATACGACCGATCTGCAAACAGATGAGGACCAGACAGAAAACCTGACCTGACCTTTGGGTGACAGATTGAGGAACTGGTCCACTTCATGAGGCTCTAGCTTAATCTGAGGGATGATATTCTCCTCCTTAATCTGTGAGCAGAGACAAAAAGAGATGATAAGACACTAAAACTGGATTATACAGCTGTGAAAATGACCACATTTATCATCAGTCGTGTCTCACTTTGATGCCTTTGCCCTGGTGGTAGTTGCTCACTGTGATCTGAGCCGGGGTGGTAGTAGGCGTTGTTGGGGCCACAGTGGGGCCTTCAGGGGCCTGGGGCCCCTCGGTGGAGGTCAGGGACAGAGACAGGGTGGGGAGGAGAGCAGGGGTCTCGCACAGAAGGCTGCTGATGGCCTCCTCCTGCTCCATGGGCCACTCGGCTGAATCCCCATCCGACTCTGCAGGAGAACAAGCAACGTGAACTCTAGTTTAATGCGCTTCAGCGCTCGTCTGACGCGAAACACGCACACGATAGATGTGGTTGTATGAAAAGTGCGAACTGAAACTCTGTGTGTTGTTGTTTTTAAAGTCACCTGCTTCGCTGCCTTGCTCTCCAGTCAGGTGCGACAGGGGAGACTGCGGTCGGCTGTCGCCGCAGAGCGAGTAGCTGTGCTCGGCCGTGATGTGAGGCGGGAGAGGGGAAGATGGGGACAGGTCGCCTCCGTCTTCCCCCTCCATCGCCTCCACTCCGTCTCTCACCCCAGACAGGAAGGGGTCGCTGAGGAGCTGCCCCAGCAAAGCCTCAGGGGAGAGGTCATCGAGAAGCTCGGAGAAGTGCTGCACGGAAGACAAAGAAAACACAAGTATTAAGTTTTTTCATATGAGCTTAAAATATCAGAGATGAAGGCACAAGCAGGAAGAGACAGATAATTATATGAACGGTGATAGCCAAGTCTAATTAGAGCCTGTTAAACCTTTTATTACCATTTTTCCTTGAAGTTTCCCCCCAGGCAACACTGAAGCAGCCACTTGTTAACCGTCTTTCACTGAAAAGCTCCATCACCCTCTTTCAGGGTAATTCCCAGCGTAAATTAACGTTTACAGCCTTTAATCTCTTCTTGCATACCACCTGAACCCACATTGTGTCCCCTCCTCACACACCACATTCCTGCTGCATTCTTCTCCCCTGCGCTTTACCTGTGTCTCAACAAGATGAGCGTGTGCAGACCTTCCTCCGCGTTCAGGTGTTTTGACTAACGTAAACAAAAGGCAGCCAAAGCAAAACCTTAATAATGTGATGTGATGATAACACACTGACATACATATCCTGTGTGTGTCGTGTGGTAAATACGACTGAACCTCTGTATGTCTTTCAACATTTTCTAACAGGTTTATATTTTATATTCTAAAAGATTCTGCACTTTGGCTGCAAGTTAATGATTATTATATGTGTAAATTAGTCATTTGGGCTTCAAAATATTAGGAAAAAATTAAAAGTGCCCAACAAAACTTTGTCAAATGTCTTATTCTCTCCCTCCAAACCTCAAAACATTTATTCTACAATGATTTAAAACTGAGAAAAATCAGTAAATCATCATGGAAACTGGAAACAGAGAACGGTTAATTATAGTTTGGATTAAAAATCTAAATCTGTAAAGTAACTAGTAGCTAAAACTGTTAAATTAGAGGTGTAAAATCTATCATCTACAATCTCCAGATGACGATAAGTGAGCGTGAATGGACGAAGAAAAGGTGAAATCAAAATAGACAAAGGGAAGGATCAGGGAGTTCAGCCAAACCCTGGTCACGTGGAAACGGTTACAGGCAGAAGGAAAGCCCAGGGGCCCATGAGGCGTGACGTCCCCTGTCCATGTTTCTTGATTGTAAGTTATAGTGCCCAGTTAAATGATCAGAGTGTTGTAAAACAACTGAAAGGAGACATGAAATGACTCAGAAAAGATGTAAATGGGCCATAAAGTAGCACTGACATACCGAAATGAGGACACGGAATGACTCAAACCAGACTCAAAACCAACAAAAACACACCAAATGACTAAATCAGGAACCAAACCGCCAAAATTAAACACTAACTGGCACTAAATGACCAGAACAGACACTACGCTACCTGAATAAAAGCACTAAACTAGCAAACAGACAGTAAACTATTCAAAACTACCAAAAACTCACAAAGAATTATCAAAACCGACACAAAATGACCCGAGCCGACACCGAAGAGAGACAGTAAAGTTCCACCATTAATCCTAGGGGGGAATTTTTGATTTAAGGGCCTCATGTGGCATTAACACAGATCAGCGAATCAGTAGCACAGGTATCATTTCCTCATCAGAAGACTCCATGTCTTTTCTCTGATGTTATGCCAAAAAAACAAGTTTTCCTCTTGTTCTTCTGTCACGGCTGTAAACTACATACGTCAGTCTACAGGAAGTATAATACCTGAGGGGCCTTTTTACTTCTCTGTGCCCAGGGGCCTGTTTTCTCCCAGTCCGCCCATGCTCTCTCACACTGTGACATGACCTCACTTCATGAACACAGCACACTCCCACCACTGTAAGCTGCCCTATATGGCTCGAATTCAGGCCTCTGTGTGTGTGTGTGCGTGTGTGTGTGAGTGTGTGAGCACACTGTGAATCTATTCAAGGGTGGGAAGACAAATATTTACACATTTAAAGGTCCATTCCTAACTTCCAGATCAACCATCAGCACGGGTCACTGCCATGATTTCTGTATATATCTGACGAAAGTGTGCTAGCGTGTGAGCCAATGTGCCAAAACACGTCCGAACCGTCTGCGAATGTTTGCAGTAGTTTACAGCACTTTACCACGCGCCAGTGTCTCCTGGCAACAGCCAGATCTCCATGGTAACTGAGAGTAATTTTCTACATCAGCTGCTGTAGGTTTTAATACACCGTCTGATCTTCACAGAAGCACAGACAGGTATGATTTTCTGATGATGACATTAATTGTAATGTAAAAATAAAATGAGTTTTTACTCGTTAATTTTATTTCAGTGCAACACAGAAAAAAACAACTTTGACCAGTGTTATATGTATATGTGTGTCACAAAGATTAAAAAAAAGGAATCTACAGAGATGAAAATGAAAATAAAAAAGACAAAAAACGCCAGAAGAAATACAAAATAAACCAGAAAAAAAAACGAAGCCAAACCAACAAAACAGGCACAAAACCGAAAAGAAACTATGAAAACTTCTAAAAAATTGGAAACAAAATAACAACAATGACCAGAAAAAGACAACAAGCTACCAGAAACAGAAACAAAAACTGAACTAAACCACCAAAAAGACATAAAAATGACCAAAAACTTAAATATTACACATCTTAGCAATAAATAGGCCACACACAGTTTACTGTTGTACCTATGTCTTATTCGTACACAGCAAACAGGTGAGTTTTTACAGTTGTGAATACAAGATTGTTAGAAATAATTACAACAACGTGGCAGCATGAAGCTTTTCGTTTGGGGCCTACACGTGTTGCTAGGCAGTAAACATTTGCACACCTTTGTGTGAAAATAGAGTGCAGTGCCCCTTTAATGTTGAGATGGACAGCTTTGATTCGTTTGGGCCTCTAGGTACCGCTCTCTGTCCACACCTGATCGGGATTTTGTTTTACATTTCTAACAGGATTTTTCATTATCAGAACATTTGTGAATATGGATTCAGGTTTAGTTTCTGCTAAATAAATCAGGGTGTAGTTTTACAGAGACATAATTACAGACATTTAGAAACAAAAGGGCACATTTCGTGGGTTCAAATCTAGTTCATATGACTCTTATATAACTCTTTCCTCCGTGTGGCTCAGTTGCTACTTAACAATGGAGCAGAAAAGCTTTAACATCACCTTTAAGATCATGTTAAGTTTGGATGCAAATGAATCCGCCAGCCACAGAAAGAAATAAATCCTGGCTGTGTTTAGGAACAGGAAGTGGGAGAGGTCCAACTCCGCCTGCACGAAAACATGACCACACCAAAGACACAGAGCGATTCTCTACATGCTCTCTATCATTTCTGCAGCCAGAACGTTTGCTTGTGCAGGAAAGAATCAAATGTGAAGCAGGGCAGTCTACTGGGCTGCAGCATCGGCCACTAGCCAGGTGTACATCATCACACATACAACAGTAACTTCTTTGTCGTCGTTTCTCAACAGAGAGGTGTTATTTAACTGTAACTCGACACTCTCCGGAGTTAAACTGGGAGTTTAAACTGGAACTAGGGCAAAAATCAGTAGGTCGCTGACTGCTCTGGCGTAGCTGCTGCGATAATAAAGAGGCTGTTTTCATATTTTTCCGATTTTCATCTGTAATACAAAGACTAAAAGTGCAGATTGAAATCATTTCACCGAGGCCAAAATTGAAGTCTGTGGATGGAAAAGGGAAATCAGAGAGAAGCTTGTCGGCCCGATCCTAATCAAATCACAGAAACGCTGAAGGAGGAAGACTCCAAATAAGGTCAGAAGCAGAGCGTTTGACCTAATAGAAAATGGTGCTGTGCATTGTGGGTAAGAACACATTCATGCTATTGCACAATGTGGACTAACTGCAGGGTTGACAGCAACACCCCACTCTGGTGAAACTCATGGAATAAAAACTATAAATTACACCCAGCACGATGGAAAACAAAGCTTCAGTTCACAGGACTGAATCAGAATGAGAATGGAGCAGGGACGTATTAGGAGAAAAAGGGGCCCCTGGGCATGGACAGGTAAAGCCCCCCTTACTCCTATTACTGTATTTAGGACCCCCGGACTGAAACATTACTATAAATGCGTATAAATGTCTCTTTTTTGGTCATTTTATGCCTTTATTTTCTGCATTTATTTTTGGAGTGTAAGTGTAATTTTTCATCTCTTTGTGGTTATTTATGTGTGGTTTTGTATATTTTTTTATAATTTTTTGTCTCTCCGAGATAATTTTGTGTGTTTTTTGTCTATGTACATTATTTTGAAACTATTTTGGAGTCAGGGTTCATGATTATTAGGATTTGATCCATTTTTCTTGTGGTTATTGTAATAATTTTAGTTAGAAAATCTACTGATTGAACATTTCTGACTTGCTTCTAAATTTTTACAAAACTTCTTAATCAAAATAATCATAATTTACGATTCACATAAAATAAAAACAACTACAATTTTTCTGTTTATTATATGTTAAGTACATTTTACTACTCTAACTTGAGTAACATTTTCAGTGTAGGACTTTTTGATATTTGTACTTTCACATAGGTAAATCGGCAGCAAAGCATACCCCTTTTCCACCAAGCCGGTTCCAGATCTGGTTTGGTGCTAGTGCTTAACTGTTTCCAATGCGGCACCAACTCTTTGCTGGTCTGGAACTAGGAACCGATTTCATCAGGAGCTGGACTATCATGACCAGTGAGATCAACTGAAGCTTTGTTCGAAAGATGAAAATCAGTGTATTATTTATTAGATTTGTTTAACTGCAGTGTCATCGACAAAAGTTGGTTTGGTTTTACCAACAATCAAAACAAGCAGATTATATGTGTTGGACCAGCAACATTGGATGATGCTCTGCAGTGGCCCTCTAACCTGTGGAAAAGCAAACCAGCTCTTAGATGGCTTCCAAGTTAAACCAACTTTAAACCTAGCACCAAGTTCTTGTTGGTTGAAAAGGGGAAATAGAGTCTGATGTGAACTTTGTGCGAGACTTAAGCTGATGTCTATACTTGCACGTGTTCACTCGATGTTTACAAAGATTAGAGAGCCTTCAAGAACATACTGGATAAATGCAAACTACTGTCAAAACTCGAACCAATGGGTGAGAGATGGGTTTCTGTTTTGGTTTAATCAGAAAAATGCGGCTGAAAAGAAGTTTAAAGGAAGCGCATATTGGTTACATATTACAACCATAGCTCTATGAATATAGGAGCACTAGTAACACTGGAAACTAGTGGTTGGTTGCGTAACCTCAAATACGTGGCCCTTTACTCTTTGGTGTTTTCTCATGAACTGCAAAGTTGATGAGGAAACTAGTTGTACAATCTTCTGAAGAAATTATGAAATCTTAAAAACCAGTTGCCAGACAGAGTAGCGAGTGATTAGACTCAATAATGAAAGTCTTAACAGCTGTTTAGCAGCTAAATTATCTGTCTTTGAGTTGAAAGGGACGGAAGGAATGTCCTCTCAGATCCATATTCTTTTTTTAAGTAGTATGCACGTGCCTGTTTTAACCCTTAATGACCGGTGGTCTAAGTATATGGAGGTAAAAAGGGGAAAAGGAAAGTGTAACATCTTCCTGCTCCTTCCCTAAAAAAAGCAAAACCAGATGTAAAAGAGTTCACATCTGGTTTTGGAAAAAAAAACGTCCATAATACCAAAGACACACACACACAAACCCACACAGGCCTGAGGGTCATCTCTGGTGTGTGTTTCCAGCTACAGTGTGTGAATGTGTGTGTGCGTACCTTGCCCTGGACTCATCTGTGTGTACTTTTGCTGATGGCACAGTTTCACGTCACACAAGAGCACACAGCCTGGAAACACGCACTAATAAAAAGACAAACAGACTCGCTCTCACACTAACGTGAGTAAAGATAAACTGAGTGAGTCATTAGTTTGATCGGGATGCAGGTTGTACCCGTCATCAATTATTACCAACACGTGTCCCATTAAGACCAGATAACCAGTTCGAAAGGTTGCTGTGGTGTCTTCTGTCCGCCTGTACCTGCTTAATCAGTATTTTTTTATTGATTATTGTTAAATATGTTTTATTTAAACACTTTTTTGGGTTAACTAATATCTTTAAGTCTCCAACTGCTATTTAGTTTTTTGTCTCAGTTATTCAAGATTGTTTTTACATTTACATCAGAAAATAAAATCAGAAAAACAACAAACTAAAAATACTTCTTAAAGCTTCTTACAGTCCATTCGTGTCATCAAATGTCACTTAATTGAATCACAGGCAACAAAAAAAATTTAAACAGAAAAATACAGCAAACTGTCACATTTACAAACAACTAGTCAATCAGCTGAGGCATCTCAATGGTTACTATAAGTTGTTGTTTTGTTTTTATTTAAAAGTGAAGCATTTCATAGGTCTGCATTTATAAATGGTATTAAATTATGTATAAACACTACTACACGTAAAATATGAAGTTATGTAATTGTGTTGTAAATATCATTAATTAAACAAACTGTCTCTGCAGCTCTTTCCATGGATCAAACTCTCCAATGGAGCAAAGTAATTTATACTAAAAACACAAAAGCTGTGTTTCAAGTTAGCGTCTGCATCCTTCGAAGGACGTCGTCTATGAAGCAAATGACTCACACAGAACTTCGGGATAGCCTTGTCTGCGAAGGATTCGCCCGTTGAATCCTTCATTGCCCAGGAAAGAAGGCCACTTCTGTCTGCTGCATATGAAGGGGGCTTTGAAACGAGACACAGTCAGTGTACAACTGTGGCCCTTGAAGGATGCAGCCCTGAACTGGGACACAGACAAAGTGTCCTGCTGGAGGCGGTGAAATACCAGCTGCAACCTTATGGTCGCCTCCGACTGCCAACTCTACAACTCTCTAAGTCAGTAGATGTATCTTGTGTCTTCACCAGGATGGACAACAACGCTGCAGTTATCTGATTATAATAATTACGTCAGTGACATAAATCATGTAGGTAGTTCTGGCTATGATGCACTTATGGCATGAAAAGGTAGTGAAACAGGCCTCAGCTAAGAAACTAAAGTATTTCTTGTTCCTAAAATAAAAAACCTCAAATTTCAGTTTCAGTTTTGCCGCAGATTTTTTAAACTGAGTCCAAAATAACAAACAAAATGACGACAAATATAAATCCAGCTTACTTCCATGAAGTAACAACAACAAGTTTTTCATTTTGAAAATGTGTTTCTTTCCTTGTTGAGCTAATTCCCACCAATCTGGTTGAATTCCAGAGACACTTGAGAAGCAGAAATATTTGCATATCAGCAGCTGCAGTAGTTGTTTTAGGATTTTTAGCATTCATGACTGGAACTGTTGGATCCTGCAGCTCTGAGTCAATGTGCATCAAGTACCTGCAGGAATGCTAACAACGTGTGCAAGCAGAGTTTACACTTTGCTGAAGCATATGTGTACAGAAGTAATGTACATTCCTTAATACTTTCTAGTGACTCTGTCAAATAGAACCAGGAAGCTGGTGTCTAATTGGATATTTTATGACATGTAATAAAAAACACATCCAAAACGTGTAAAAAAAAAAAAAAAACTTCGGACAGAATTAATCTGCATGGATATCATTGTTAGCATTAACATTAGTTAGTTGTTTCAATAGGAAACAATGGATCTCAATCATCTTCTTGGAACTATTGAAAGTTGCATCAAACACATGACCTGCCATCACCTTTGACCCCTCACATAAACTGTAGCATGCTAATGTTTAGCATGTTATGCTACATCAAATCAGAAATCCACAGTATAATACAAGATAAGAAAACATTTTTATTTATTTATTTACTAGTAGCTGGCGGTATATTTTTGCAGATTGACGTGTGAAGTCATTTTGCCACACTGACTGAAAGTGACACAGGTGGGACGGATTTGTCGCATCACTGCACATTTTCATTTTGCACTAACCCAACATAAAGTTGAAGTTAAAACATTAACCTCATACCAGACTGATCTGACTCCAATCCGTCCATTAGCTGTAGAGATATTTCACTGTGAACAAACGTTCAGCCTAATAATAAAGGAATGCACAATCGAGCCCAACACAAACTGAAAAACAAACGCTGGCTTGATCCAAATCTATTTGAAACAACTAAAGCTGAATCCACAAGATGTTTGCCAGACTTCAGCTGTGTCAAACCACGTGTGAATCACCCCTGATAGTTACCAGGACCATATATCACTCTACGTTTGCTGTAACATCTTGTTGATGGCTTTAGGCTGGTACGCCTGCTTGGCTGTGGGACTGACACTGTAGATACAGAAAAAGAAGACAAACCACAGGCCTTGGAGGGATTCTGCTATCTGGGCTTTATCTGTGTGGGTGAGACTGCAGGAGCCCAGCAGCAGGCCTGCATGTCTGGATTGTGGATGCAGCTTTTAGTGTGACACCTTAATTCTTCAATAAATTGCTTATACGGTTCGTAAAGAACGTGTTTGGGTTTCCTGCTCTTGTGCGTTTACATCTCATATTCAGACACACAGACATTTGTGTCTGATCCCAGCTTTAAACTGTGTCCCCTGAAGAACTGAACCTGCAGCCAAAGTGATCTCGCTGTACAAAAATGCCCTGGTTCGTAGGGAGACCTGAGCTGGTTCTCACCAGGATAAGAGAACAACACAGACACTCCCTGACCCAGATCTCAGACATGGATACCAGCACATTTTGCCAAAACTATCTAACAATCGAGGAGGCAATGAGTGTAGCGGGAGAAACGGGACAATAATGGAAACAGTAGATTTCCTCAAACTAAATAACCATGATGCAATTTCATGATTTTCATTAAACATGATTTCTCCGGACACAAGCAGCACCCACCCGAACGTCAGTTTGATTTCGGTAAGCATCTGTGCAGAGAGCGTTGGAGGCACGACGTGATGCAAAAAGTACATCGCAGAAATCAGCCGCAGAGCCAAACCCATGAATAAAAACGATGATTGAATGATTTAACTTAACTGGATTTGGCGCTTTTCCCTTTGCTCTTGTATAATTTTACTTTGAATTTTCAACAGACGGCGTTTCTCTTAGCAGATTCTCTCCAAGGACTGTGTTTTCAAAAATCTAATAAACAAGCACTGAAAGATACTCGTTCCCACGGTATTGCTGGTAAATACTAAGGTGAACACTTCATACAACAGTTCTTAGAGCAGATTTGGTCGTATGAGTTAAAGTTAAAAACAACTAATCAGTAGGAAATGTAGGCAATACATATTAAAATTAACATATCAGTAAGTCGCTGTTGTTCTTGCATACAAAACTGTATTTTGGCCCTTTTATGTGGCGCGGCTTTCAGCTGAGGTCATCAAATTTAAAGGTCGTCGGCATCTGCCTCGCCGTTATTGCATTTGAAGAGAAAGTGTGACGGGGGTGGTGAGATGGTTAACGGATGTAAACAACAGGATGTCAGAGAGAACACAGAAGGTGTAACATCCAGCAGGGTTTACTCCACCCACAGGCGCAGGACAGGAATACACAAACACACAAAAACATCTGAATGTGACGAAAATCACAGCAGATCCAGTTTCCTCTTTAACGCTGTGGCCTTAAACCTCCTTCTGGTCTCATTAATGCATCATCACAATCATGATTCAGAAAAGAAAAAAAAAAAAAAGAAAAAAAAGAAGCTGAGCCAAAATGGGAAATGTGGAAAACATCCTGACAACGTTCAAAACAATGAGTCAGCTGCTGTTAGAGAGTGTGTGTGTGTGTGTGTGTGTGTGATTTGTCAAAACTGTGGCAGATGAGCAGAAGTGGCCTCAGATGGAGGCAATAAAAAAAAACAGACCAGTCGATGACAAATGGAAAAAACGTCTTATTTTATTCCTCTGAGACCCCCCTCTTGTAAAATCCCACCCAGTTTTTCCTCCTGCAGCCCCGAACACACACACACACACACACACACAGGGTAACGCAAACTTTCCAGTGGCTCTCTATCACACTGACCAATCACTGAGTACAACCCCCACACTTCCAAACACACACTGACCTTCCAGATGTTACACAACGACTTCACCAGACGCTTGAAAGTGCTTCTGTTTATTTCAGGCGACTGTTACTGTTTCTAAAATACTTCCCTGATTCCCAAGAGAAGATCAAAACCAGCAAAGAATCCGACACTTCTGTGATTTAAACTCGGTTATATCTGATTAGTCTCTTTCCCGGAGCTCCACCGTGTTGCCGCAGCTGCGGTTGTTGCAGCTCCAGTGTCGGGTTGTGTCAGTGAAATAAGTTTAGAGGTGTGAGCTGTTTTTGAAGAAACCGTCCAACTTGATTTTTATACTTTAGTTTTTGTGCAGATTACACAAACAATGTGAAATTAATGGCTTTTCTGCCTCCGGTTTGTCCACACATGTCACATTAATTTCATATGTATCCAGTTGTCGTCAATAAAGCAAATAATTACTGTGTATTTCCCAGATTTTTCAGTGTATAATCCCTATAAAGATTAGGAACCAGGGGGCTTCAGGCTGAGTCAGAAAGTTCAATCCCATTTGTGCTTTTGAGCCTCTTCACATTCATACATGCATATGATTGCACAGCTTTGGTTTTGCTTTACACCCAACTGCGCACAGGTAATGATGGATATTAAATAGGTTAGTGATTCACTTTGGTGTGTAACACAACATCACCCTTCACACAGAAACTGCGTGTGGCTTTAAAATGAATTTATAATCTGTCGGACTGACGAAACGTCGCTACTCCTCTTGCTCAAACACAGCTGTGAGATGAAGAGGTTCTGTTTGTGACAAACACAAGCACAGCTGCCTTCCTACATCCCTCATCCTCATCCTCTCTGTGTGTGTGTGTGTGTGTGCTTGTTAAAAACTGGGTCAACACACACACACACACACAAACACACACATATGCTCATAACTTTTTCCATCTCTTCACTATACTGACCAGTCATTAAGTAACATTACACACACACACACACACACACACACACACACACACACACACACACACACACACACACCAGTCGCACAGAGA